>JXSR01S020226.1:36497-50998 GCA_000969725.1 Ophiothrix spiculata | reverse complement strand
GCTAAACCCTTTGTAGCTACAAAGCATCGTAAATGTTAGTGAAATCGACCTCTGGTAGGCTTAGTTGAAGCCCCCCAATTGTAGGTGCAGAACTACAGGGTGTGCCAATAAAAACGCAAGATTTTTTGTGATTTGTTTCCTGATAGAATTAGGCTACATGTAATAAAAACAATTATCAAATGTTATTGTACATAATCTCAGCTTAAAACAGCATTTTATTTCGTAAAATTTGAGTGTTTAATTCTGAAGTTATTACAAAAAATTGGGTTGGTCCGATTTCTTGATCTCAATTCAATGATCAATAACCAAAAGTAGGTGGCAATCAAAACATTAAATGACAAGTTACTTCATCTCCAGATGAAAACTTCTATCGCTTACTTGCATTTTTTGTATAGTGATATATCAAAACTGATTCAAAAGCTTGTTGAAAGTATCCAATCAAGCCAAAAAGGATGTCAGAATAACTTTTACATTTGCCAGAAATAACAATTTCAATTGTTTTCTCTTCAAAATTTCATATTCAAAAATTCCCCAAACCGGAATGTAAAGTCTGTTTCTGAATATCTGACATGATGTGGACCTTGATTGTAAACTTCATTTTGATACGCAATGTAATTTTCCCAAAAAATAACAATTAACAATTGAAGATACTATACATCCGAGTAGCTCACATTTTATCTATTAATTTTTATGGTAAGAGGTTAATACAAAAGCCCTTGATTTTTTTGTTTTGTTTTAGGGCTGACACTTACTGAAGTACCACAACTAAAACCAGGAAAGCCGAGACTGCTAAACTAAATAATTGCTTATAATTCTGTCTTCAAATCGATCATCTGTTTTGTTTTTAATGAAAATAATTGACCAATAATATCTTTGAGCCACAAATAATTGTAAAATTAGTTTAACGGGTTTAAATTTAAAGTGGCTAATGTTTTGGATGCATATCATCCTGGGTTAACATGCTTCATCCGATGACCACAATTCGGACCAGATTGAAATTTGTACTACATTTTTAAAATGCTGTATCTTCGGAAAGTTATATCCGAATTGGATGAAACAAAGGGCATAATGAAGGGGAGAAGCTCTATTCTAATATCGTTGATGATTTGATGAGAAAAATGGCCTGCTTGTATTTTAAATATTTTTGTTTTCAAATCTTGCGTTTTTATTGGCACACCCTGTATAACAAGACTGCAGCAACACTAAGCACACCCCACATTGCACTTTTAAATCAAAATATCAAGTACTCTGATTCTACTATATAATACTTACGATAAAGTTATGCATGCTTCTCGTACAACTTGTGAACGAAGATCTTTCACCGACACTTGAAAGGATTCCTCCATTGTTCTTAAGCATGTTAAAAAGCAGTCATGATCTATTGCACCGGCTACAATTAAACTACGAATCTTCTTTAGCTGTTAAAACAAAATAAGAGAGCGAGACAATGAAGAAATACATTCTTTTAAAATGACAGTTATTGGTCAAGTTTTACTTTTTTAGTGAGTCAAAAAAAGTCACTTGATGCTGTTAAAAAATACACACAAGTCCTTGTTGATATTATAATGATAATAGCGCTTCTCAATTTGTGAACAAATTCTCAAAGTGCTGCTGCCTATTATTACGCTGCCGTCATGAAATCGTCATAATCAATTTTCTCAAATTGAGGTGCTACTGACCAGGTGCACACTCAATCTGCAGATTGTAACATTACCCATAACATCTCGCCAATTGATATCGCTGGGGTCGACGAAGCAATTGAGATTACATGTCTTTCCCAAGGACATAACCCCTTGGCCGTAGTGTGCCTTGAACTTGCAACCTCATGATGTGAAGTCCTGTACTGTTCCAGTAGACCACACGAGCTCAACCTTCTCTTTCACATATTAACCTTCACATGCACACCTTTCCAAATCCACCACCACAACTTTTTTTAATTTTATTTTATTGCAGATTCATATAGAACATATCTTAACCTTAAACTGATAATTATTTCAAGTTCATATATGACACCAAAGAAATGGAGTTATGATTCTTTGAAGCATGACATGCCTGAATAAGTAATACTGAGAAATGGTGCATTAAAATTGTCACCTTATGCTACATCTAAATAATGTTAGTCTTCAGAAAGTTTGGAGCTGAATTGAAAGCTGATAGTTTATCTCTTAAAGCACATTGTTTACCAGGTTGCCAATCTTTATATGACATATATAATAAAAATAGATGACATTTTAGGCCAGAAAAAGGGCTGGATCAACATGTGATAAATCATTTAAGGGCTTGGGTTTCGAAGAATTTAGATCTGCCTTTATCTCAAAATCAAAAATGTCAGATCAGTTACTTAAGGATGCTCATTTGTGACAGCAGTCCAAAAAGGGAGAAATTAGAGTAGAACTGGGCAACCAGGGGTCAATAGTAGAGTAGAGCTGGGCAAGCAGGATCAATACTTACATTAGTACATCTGAGCTCCCAATCCTCTTTGTCGTTGTTCAGAATACTATGAATTTTATTCAAATCATCTTCTAAACCTTTGTTACCATATATCTGCAAAAAGGAAAGAAATATTTCAGAGAAAAGATTAAATGTGTTCTTGAAATCCTGGAATACTAAGCATTTTGCATTCTGGTCAACCTCTACAGCTTATTTATAGGTGAAACATAAGAAACATATCTAGATGCTATTCCTTCAATTTCAACACCATTCTGCTTGAGCTTTATTTCAACAAAAACAAAGCTCAAATGTAAACCATGATGTTTCTCTTTGAAAACAATTACCAACCACATACACATCAGAGAAGCTTTCATCCATGGTTAAATAAAATCAAAGAACCAAATTTCAAATCCTGGACGGCGAGTCACTCTTTAACTGACTAAAATAATACAATGCTGAATATTCAATATCATATTATATAATACAAACACAATTGAAAATATTTGAGATACCAACATACGACATTATAAACTCTACTTTTTAAATAAAATAATCCCCTAAAGCTAAACAGCAAAATTGAAATAATAACACAATGTTATTTGCTGTGCCAAACAACACAGCTCTATATAGTGAAGTCTTGTTTGTTTTATGTCTGTATCTTCAGGTGTTACCAATGATTTTTCTTCAACTTTCTGCATGCACACTGATCTGGATCATATAGATAAGAGCAAGTAGGTTCTATCACCCATAATGGCTGGTGGTAATTTACATTCCATACTATAAAATTCCTATTAAATTTAAGATGGTGTAACTTAAATTTTATGAGTGCATTTGCAAACTCATATATCTCAGTAAGGGCAGTGCTTATCTTGTACACTCAAAAATCAAAAATTCTTAGGTGAGAAATTTGACAAGTAAACAGCTTTGCAGCTTTATACAGTTAAAAAGATGACATTCACAGATATTAACCATTTTTGACATGCAAAGATTTAAAAAAAAAATATTTTGAAATTCCATGCCTTGACATTCAAGAGCTGAAAATAGCTGTAATTTAAATGCCATGACTTCCAGGTTTTTCCATGATCTTGAAGAATATAACTCTTGCATGAATGCTTAGTTTTTCAGTGAGTAACAGGCATCCATTTCAGTGCCAACTTTGGTATGGTTTCACTCAACCTTTGCAATATACTTAGCTTGAATTCAGTTTGTTCACAAATCATGTTCTTAAGAAAAAAAAAGATTCTCATGTTAACGTTTCAGACCCTGATCAAACATAATATTAGCAACAACAGATAAGTTGACTACAAGTTCAAGAGCAAATGGTCATGTCAAATGCTCCATAGCCCCAAGATAATATGTTTGCCCTAGTATTTCTAAGGAGTTCACAACAAGCTCAACACCTAAAGCAACACATATTCTTTGAACAGATACAGGACAATTTCAAACCTTCCGGACACAAACATTTTGTAAACATTGTTGAGTTGAATGATAGTTCAAAATCAACATGCTATGTCCAAATCAATGTTATCTGTCAATTTAAATTCAGAAAATGAGAGATGTTTCATAGTATATTAAAAAGACTGTTTGTTCATGAACTGTGGTATAAAAATCCACCTATTTTCATCAACATTTTTGAGGTTCCATTGTAACACTGGTTAAGGGCATTTAATTACAGTGCACAAGTCTTGTCTTCAGATAGAAATCTAAATAGGGTCATGTTCTGTTCTGGAAAACCTCTTGATGCCCACCTAGTGGCAAATGCATAACCAGCAGTCTTTCATGAAAGCTGCGCTGGAGAGGGTTAAAGTGGTGAAAAAAAGAGGGAGATTAGCATTGGTAATGAATGCATGGCCCAGATACAACAATGAAATAAATCGTAAACTATATCCTACAAAGAACTCTGAATATGAATGTTATTATCTTGTGCAAAGCTGATACAATGATATTTTACATATATTCCGGTGGCAGAATCTCTTGCTGTCACTACCAGGGACTTCCTTTTGAGGGGAGTGAGTTCTATTGCGCTTCCCTGTTCTCTTCAAATCCTTTATTGGAACTCAATTAATAGAGCTCCTTACATGATAGTATAAACATCTAAATTTCCGAAAAGCTCCCCTAATTGCTTCCCTAAAGAACTTCAGGAGAGCTTCAGATAGAGCCCCTGCAAATTTCAAATGAAGTCCATGCACTTCTTCAAAAAGTGAATTTTCCAATGCTTGATGTACCTTGGCCTAGTCACAACCAGAAAACCTGCTAAAAATATGGTCAGAAATCCTGCTTTAAGTCAATAAAAGCATATCATACAGCAAATGTTGCACAAAATTGACGACGACCAACTGCAAAAATTATATTAAGTAACTCAACAACCTCACAAGGCAAATGGACATGACAATGTTGCTTGCCACGGATTAATACGGCAAACTTCCATGAACTAGCTTAAGGTTCAAATTTCGTCAACATTTTTAAAAGTTGAATGCTAGTTCAAGTGCAATATGTTTGAAGCATCAAAAAAGATATTTCTGCTTCAAGCTTTACAAATCAAAAATGAAGTGCCTGTCCTAGTATTTTCCTGAGAGTTCAAATACCCAATGTCAAGGAACATGAAAGATTGGTTACATGGATGTTTTTATCCTTGACTTGATTTTCAAACCTTTGTGTCACCATAGGGAAGTTGAATAATAGTTCATACGCAATATGTTGAGTATGTCAAATCTATAGGCCATATCATATGTAGCTACATTTCAATTGGAGCTTTCATGTCCTAATAACTATTAGCAATTCACCCTGAGATGAAGTCCATCTTTGAAATAAGGCCCTTGTTTTGTAGAGTTTCAACTCATCAACGCAACTATAATCAACGCTTGTTTTAAAGATGAGTTCTGCGCCGTATGCAACCCACTGCTCTTGATGCAGGATCTGATTGGTTGTTATCGCGATCACCAAACCAAGCTCTTGTTAGGCATGGGACTAAAACCCGGGTACCCGCACTTCATGAGCTTACTCGGGTACATAATCTGCTGGATACTAAAATCATAGAATTTTGAACAAAAAACTGTGTCTTCAAAAATTTATGATAAAATCATCATCTGATCGAAGTAAACATGATAAATCACGACCACAATCGGCGAAAAATCTAAAAATTTTGTGTAATCGAGACATTGTAGGGTCATAGTAGACCGGTCAAACTTCCTGTTCTTACATTGTAAATGATCAATTATCAATACGGTCGGGTACCCAACCGGAAAATAAGTTGGGTACCCGGGTAGCAAATTACCCGGAAAGTCCCAGGCCTAGCTCTTGTCAATTAGCAAATTTTATCAGTTATCACGACTGTCATGCATGAGCCTGCATGCAAGCTTGATTGTTTGAATATTACACACGATTTTTAGGGAGTTCATTTTGAAGTATTTCTATGTGGAACACAGGTTAAGCACTCACTAAGAGGGTTCCTTGTAGTTAGTTGTCACAATGTTGTGGTGATGTCAACAATTCCAGCGTGCAATCTTGGCAATAAGCTGATAATTCTATTACTTTGCCACTTTGCCACTTTGCCCAGAACGTTCTTCTTTTTGAACAGTTTGATTGAACAACCCAAGGAGCAACAAACCTTAAAGAGTGTCTGTCATGGCAATTGCATGACAGGAAAAGTAACAAAATTCCCAAGTGAGCAATTTCAACCTTGTTGACTTGGGAAATTTTGTGGTAAGCATGGTCGGCCAATATGTATCACCTTGTATACTAATATACTTTGTTGTGTTGGTTGCAATGACACACCATGTTCTCTTGGAGTGAATTGAACTTTGTTTTTGGCAACAAACCATCTCAGCAGTATGCAAATGTGTTGTGCTGTATTGCGAGAGCAAAATTGCCAATACATAGTAGAGCTATTGTCAGGAACATTTTTTCATGTCGACATAACTTTATTACGATGTTGACATAACCCATTATATAAATTCAGCAAACATCAACAGGTTGCATCTTACGAGTTTCCCGTGGAGTTCAACATAACCAGACGCTAAAACACCAAACTGTTGGGTAAATATCACCTGGCCCCCACTTGCTAAAAACTTGAGTTCTTATCATTTATTATAAGATAGAAAAGAAAACGTTACTTTGCAATATTTAATTTGACATCTTGCTGTTATTTTCTCCACTACCAGTACTTTCTGATTTTTCTTAACCCTTTGAACCCTGACATCCCAACTCAATGACTTTTAGGCACCAAAAGTGGTCGCCAGTGTTAACAGGGTTAATGCTTGTTATATATGGCTTATGTCACAATGGGACTTGGGTCTGTCGACATGTCGCAATCTGTGCTTTGTCAACATAAATATCGACATAAGGCCTGTCAACGACGGCCTTAATAGTCATCTGCCACAGCTCTTTGCCTTAAAGGGACTGGCCTAGATTCTTCCCATAATTTTTTACCTACATATTTTTTATATGAATCGGTAGAACATGTTTATAGTAATATAACCTACAAGTAGTTTTCCATGATTTTGAGAAATATTGGAGAAAATTGTAATTCTTTACGTGCTTTATTTTTTTTCGCAGGCGAAAAAAAAAAAGATGTGAAAACAGTGTTTCTAGTTTCAAAATTTAAAAAGATTTTGTTTCTACACATGATGGGTAAACAAATTATTTTGGATGAAATTGTTTCTCTTTTAATATGTATTAAATTATCTCTAAGAACTTTATTTGATTTTTTATCTGGTAAATCAAGATCTGAGGTACAAATTTAGGATTCAGAAAACACAAGATAGTCACACCACCATCAAAGAATGATATATTGCAAATTAGATATCTCTCAATTTGAGCCATTTCTGTGTACACTTTTGAACTGTTTTGGATATTACTACACTTTTAAGCTTTATTTAGAGCATTTCCATAAGTTATTAATTCTAAGTGGAATCTAGGTTAGTCCCTTTAAAGTGACAGCTATTGTGAAGTGACATTAATGCAAATAGGCTCCAAAGCAGTGTGTTAGGTCTGAATGACAAAGACACAGTTGCCTTTTAAAGCCGCACAAGAAAAATGACACTTTACCCTAAAATCACATAAACCCTGCACATTATCAAATCAACTGCAAATTTGTTTGAAGATTGATACTTATCATACATGTTACTTCGGAAGAAAAATTGATAGCCATGGTTACCAAGTTATTGGCTTCTAATTTTGGAACATTCTCACCCCAATAACAGGAAATTAATATGTAGAAAGTAAGGTATGGTTTCCAGCTTAAATGACTTGTGATTTTAGGGTTCCCCATTAAAGTTCAATATTCCTATTTGTATATGTGTCCCGCCGCGGCAAAAGGGTGCAGTTGTCGGCTCCTACATGTTAGCTTATGCTTGCTCATTGTAGCTTATCTGATGCATACAAATAGCATACATCAGATATGCTACAAGGAGCAACATGTACGAGCCGACAACTGCACCCTTTTGCCGTGGCGGGACACATATATGTTTTTAAACATATGGTTTAGTAATTGAGAAAAACAGAATTTATGAAGAATTTCATTTTTTGCTTTCAGTAAATTTCTTGCACATCTTATTTTGATAAGCAGTTTCTTTCAACATTCTATTTGTAAATGTTAAAACAGTAATTTTCGGAAACTTCAAAATGTCATTTTTTTAAAATTTGACTGGGTTAAAGCCCTTAAGGGAAACGCAGACAAAAATCATGGACGTTTGGTAGTAAACATACACACACCCATGATTTGATTTATTTAATCCTGACAGAGAAAATCCCTTGGAGTCATGATGTAACCTGCTATGTTGGAGCATACAGGATGTTTTGATCAAGTCTGCTAGCTTGCGGTGGCTATTATTATTCACCTCGCTAACAAACCTGATCTATAAATAATTCTTAGCACAAAACTGTCACCTGTATCCCAATAAGCTGTATCACATCTGTCAGCATTTTTCTATTGAAGCCATTAACCAGTTAAATACCGGAAAAGGGATTAAAAAGGCCCAATAGAAAACTACCTTCTCTGGCATTTGCCCAAGAATGGCGGTGAAGATTTCGCAGGCATTTATCCTCAAAAAAGTAGGATTTTTAGCGGCGAAATACTGGTGAGCCTGCAATAGAAAATGGCATCGTTCCGCCTCAGTGCGCAAGCAAGTTAAAATAGGGGATGACCAGCCGTTGTATTTGGTGAACTGCTATTGCAAGCCGGGATTGCAAGTCACTAGCAATGTGCAGTATATACGTCTTCTGTTCACTGGCATGTTTATTTTATATTATTAATAATTATGTCTATACAAAAATTTAGAGGATATGAAATGTTGCGTCATATACAAATGATAATATGTAGGCCTACATAATTATAATAGAGTTATACACCTTTTTATATACCTACCGACATACGATGTTATTAGTTATCCCCTGGTTGTTCATATTTATTGGTTATTATCCAATAAAATTGTTTCTTTTTTGTCTATTGAATTATAAAATATTTCATTTGATGCCTTTAAAACTTATTTGTCGTTTTATCAAAATTCAGTATAGTCAGTTATATTATTCTCCTGATGCCATTTAGTGTCGTTTTTTTCACAGGTATTGCATTGCAATAGAAAAACTTCTCTCACCGCTATTATCCGGAAGCCCCAGGAACCGAAATGATACTGTAAGTTCAATAGAAAAACGCTGCTAGAAACAAGCTGATCTCTGCCAGATTAGTTCTGCAAAGTTAGGATATGTATATTTATCTATTTCATCACTGACTCATATATAAAAGGAATGGACAACAGGTGCAAAAAAATCACCCCAAAGACCGTCCACTCTTCAAAATTATATAAACCCAACTTAAAGCAATATTGGAAGATTCAACAAACAGCGCATTCCCTATCACCCTTGAATTTGAATTTTGTTGACTGACTGGGTTTGTTTTTGCATATATTAATACGGTCAATTTATATTTCTTTTTTTAGCTACCAAATATTTTGTGCAACAAGTCTTTGTTATTTTATAATTTAATATACGATTCCAATGCATCTTCTAATCAATAATGGATGCTTGGTGTTGTAAATCACCAAACATTTTCACCAAATACTCCCCAATGTGGTGTATTGCTTTTCATCACCAAGCCTCCGTTAATATTAGAAAAATACATTGGAATTATATATTATATAGATAACAAAGACTTGTTGCACCAAATATTTGGTAGTTCATAAGAAATATAAGTTGTCCCATACTCTCCAATTTGATATTATGTCTCATACTTTTCCTTTTTAAACCGGTTGTGAATTAAATTTGAGACCCCAAATTGAATTCAATACAAACTTGTGTAAATAAATAAATGTATGTATTTCGTGCATTAAATGTTCCAACACGACTCTCTTTGTGTTGAAGCAAAGAGCAGCAGACACCAACAATGAAATGGTGTTTCATTGTTGGTGTAAGTCATTCAACTTTAAAAACGGATACATTTCAAGCATAAATTCAGCTTAAAACAAAGCCACTCTTAATAACCATAACACGTAATGTGAGTGCAAGAAAGTTGTATCTGCAATGGCTGCCTTAAGTTATTTTTATTAAACATCTAGTCACTAGAATGTATAAAACATTTTCCTGCCATATGTCAGTGGCTCTTGAAATGGTTCTTCAGGTGACACCTGAAGAACCATGTCACCTGAAGAACCATTTCAAAAGCCACTGACCCAAGACTGGAGATTATAGAGTGTGCAATCCAAATTAATGACAAATGGCAGCTATTGCAGATATGACTTTTTTGCACCCACGTGACTAAGAGACATTTAACCAGACCACTTACATTTGCACTTGGTACTTCTTCATATGCAGCTATAAAAAATTCCTCATCAACAGCACCAGCAGCAGCACCTACAAAATAACACAACAAATAAGAAATTCTTGGTCAGAAACTTAGTTGCAAAATTGATACATAATAATGTATTGTACAACTGGATGATGAGTGTCATGCATTATAAAACTCTTGACAAAAATGTATAACTCTTTTAGCAGGACTTCTCCAATGGTAGTCTATGGGCCATATCCAACTTTCCGACAACAATTCAGTTGACTCAAGGGCACAAACATGCAGCAAGGTTTAAGAAATCAAGGAGTGTTTGGCACCATGGGCTGCATTTTGTTGTATGTATCTGTTCCTCACTGGCCCCGTGAGCAAATAATTGATAAACCCTGCTTCAAGAACCATGTACAGTTAAGTGTAACTGAACAAAGAGATCAATTTCTAGTTTTTTAAAGCAAATTCGATTTTGGGGTACGGTTAAGGTACCTGATATTTTGACTTTAAGCAAAGTACTTTCCAAAAGTTTTTTTTTATTGGAAATTGCAATGTGAAATCCTGATGAACCTATTCAAAGAATTTAGCAAAGTACTACTTTATATAGGCTCGTGTTATTTTGATTTTGTCAAACATTAAGATAAATTGCCTTTTTTAAAATTTTGAATCATTTAGCAAATGACTTGCATTAAAAATAACAGGTTAAATAAAAAACATACAAAACAAAGCAATCAAATAATTCAAGCAAATCAAATTCTAGGTTCATGACGGCTTTATATATTATACTACATAATGCGAAAAAATGTAATAATCGCCTTGTTTTTGTCAGGCACTGGTGACATAACTGTTCCAGTACAAAATGATCAGTATTCCATTGGTGATATCATTTTAGTTTTCCTATGATGGAAGTGATTTTATGATTTTATGTCAAATACTGATGAAGGATCACTGTGCAAAAAAATCTTGTAAATCACAGTACCACTAACACTCATTAGCTACTACCAGGAGTATCTTCATTTTTTTAAATTCTGTTTCACAAAGTCACAAAAGAAAATGTTATTTTGTTTCCAAGCAAATCAGTGCATTCTGCTATTTGTAATTTTGGATATTGTCAACTTCAACAAGTTAAATATTGATCTCAATTAAAAGCTCCTACAGATGATTATTTATTCAAACTTTCAAAACAAAATGGAGAATCAGATCATATAATGAAGACACAGACAGAATGAGATCATGCAAAATAACACGTAGTGTCATTATGACAACTGTCATTATATTATATAAGGGAATCGATATCCAGCCTTGGGTCTGTCTGTAGTCAACAACACTGCAGGTTAGACATCCAATATTGGAAAATTCAAATACATCTTACGATATGTTAGCTGTACTGGCAGGTAATAGGCAAAAGGTGTAGGCATGTCTAGAGTAGATGATTTTTGTGGAATTTTCTGCTTCTCTAAATTCAATAATTTACTAGTTATTATTATAATGTCATTTAGGTCTCTGTCAAAATTCCTTGGACAAAATTGATCATGTGCTCATGAATTGCAGGGTACCTGTAGCGTTTGCAAACAAAGGGCTATGCACTCTGGATGTCTATTTACATTGTGAGAAGAATTGTATTTTTTCTCCTAACCACCAAATAATGGAATATTGTTTGGTGAAAAAAAATATGTATCTGTAACCAGAATCTGTCAATTTTCGTTACATTATGAAGCAAAGCATTTTGACAAGACTACCACCTGTAGACTTAAGTAGTTAGTTTAAAAATCATAATTCTGAATTTATTTATTTAACACACAATCTGTTTGTCATGCATGATGTCACAACAACCCAATTCAAACCAATGAAAAAAACCTTTCTCTTCACCATGTACACAGATATGAAATGAACCTCTTAACCAATAGTGTGAGCAATGCAATGAGTGAATTAGTTCATGAATTAAAAGTACCTTCAAAACCCACATTAAAATATTCTTATTCATTATATTAGCTTCAAATATGACTGAAGTAAAAAAAGAGCAACAATTTTTGTATCAAGCTGACAGTGGTGACACCAGAGTATAGAAGTAGTTTTACCCACGTATGGAGCTTTAAATAAGCAGTCGATTAACACACACATACCAATTTGACCATATGGAGAAACAAATTAGTCCATATTTTTCAAATCATAAAATGTAAACAATCTTGTTAAATATTCAAATTAAGTTATATCTAAGGTTTGTCCATGTAGTGTAACAAAAATAGCATAATACCAAAATCATGAAAGATTCATGCACAAAATATATCAATACGCAGTGATTTGGCCGTAATCAATCCTAATCAATCATTGCTAGTCTCTTATACAATACAACAATGCCAGTTCACAATGTTGCTGAATACAATGGATGTGCTATGGATCCTGAAACAGAGTCTGATTGCTTACTTTTTACTTCAAGGTTTATAGAGTATAGAAGACTTTTTGTCTTCTTGTCATATTTCACAATTAGGTGCACATCCACCATCAGGTCTTATCCATCATATTTTGACCTCTTTAGATCAAACATCGGATACAGGCATTATTTGGTTTATGTGCAACAAGTAGAATACAATGTTTAGAATAATGTCCCATTTTAATGAATGCATAATACAATATCCCAACACCATTTATTGCTCCATTTTGGGAAAATTTGCTAATAAACAAGGTCTGTAAAAAATTGCTTAAAATTATTCTAAATAGGCTCATTTGCTGGAACTCCTGCCAATTTTGACACTTTTTTGCAGGAATTCATACAAAATCATGAGGACTCTCTCCATCCCTGATAAGAAAATGTGATGATTGGTGTCTTTAAGGAAAATGCCATTCTTATCACTTCAGGCCAATTTATGTGATTTATTAAATATTGTGCAAGAAAATAGACAAGAACAGGTGAAGGTGAGATTACATGCACAGAGTGTTGACAAACATGGAATGAATTGATAACAACAAAGATGATGGGAGAAAACCTGGGAGTAGGGAACTAACATAACATGTCAGAAATGGCAACTAACTGTCTAAAAATATGACTCTTTCTACAGACTAAGAATTTACATCAAAGTACCCCAAATGATAATGATTTTTTTTCTATAGTAACAAATATATATCCGCTTCATTGTAGTACGTAGTAACTTGTGCTGTATGGGTACATCACATCAACCGCTTCACTACACAGAAGAGTTGAATCATGACTTGCGTATAAAGTGTCTGACCGATCTGATCGGATGGATCGGAATCGGACTGATTTTAAGATTATTATATTGGAATTGGAATTATGAACAAATCTATATTCTGCCAATCACACAAACCGATTTAATGAACCCTAGGGAAAGTACACAAAATCAAATTAATTGCATCTTTTAGAACCAACCAGATTTACCGGAACAAGCAGCATGTGCTAGCATGAAAATACCATAATTATTACATATTTTTGCCTAGAACTAACTCTGACAATTGCATGATTCGTAAATAATTGATGGATTCATATATATTGTGTTAATGTTGGCAATTTAATTGTCCTTTGAGAATCGGAATCCGCTGATTTGAAACTAACTAAGATGATCTTGGGTAGATAGGTCAGACATGTGATCATTAGTACACAAGATGTGTAAACATGCATTTAGGTATATTTTTCAAGCTTTCCATGGATTTCAGCCTAACAAAACACTTGTTCTTTGAATGCAATTTAATCATCATCATTTAGAATTCTTAAGATGAAATAAGTAAATCTTTTGATAGTATATTGGAGTAGTCTCCTTTGGAATTGAATATTTGTTGGCTTCAAAAAATGTAGACTGGATGAATATTTTGCCTTCAGCCCATCTTAGAAATGGTAGAAAACTACCTCAAGTTTCAAGCGTAAGTTTGACAGAAAGAGTGTCTTTATATTGGCTTTACACTAAAAATTCACTTGGGAGAAATTAGAAACTATATATTTACATTCTTTAATATAACTGTCAAAAATCATTCCAGATAAAAGTCATGTGCCCGTTCAAATTCTGCCATAGGAACACATGTCTCATATATGGTGACATTTCATGAGGTGGGTCAAAAATGAGTTACATGGTCAGAATGGTTAAAAGATCAACTTTTTGATATGATGTTAATATTATTGATCTCTTTCAATTCAAGTAATTTTTTTTGCCAAATATCCCTTTTGTTTTGGCAAGATGATCTTATTAATGGTTAATTACTCAATAGACGGCAATGCAAACTGTAATTTTGAAACACGTTTTTCTCAAAATTGCCTGTTTTTACTAAAAGAAGTCATAAATTGGAATGATTAATG
>JXSR01S020226.1:16777-36002 GCA_000969725.1 Ophiothrix spiculata | reverse complement strand
ATGAAGACTAAATTAATACCACAAATAGCAGAAAGTGTAAGCTTTCACATGAGACCTTAAACAAGTCCATAGGCCAAGGAATAGTGAATTTACATCAAATTAAGTTCGAGAACCCATGAAAAAATGTAACAACACCACCTTTTTAGTCTACCCACCTAATGACATGCCACCATATGTAAAGCATGTCAAGCCAGACATGCGTAATGCCAGTACTATTTCTGTCAGATATTGAGGACCGTTTCATATTTGACTTGACTGGTAATGTCTACATTTTATATTTAGCTTACATTATCTACTAATCCTTGAATGAATTTGCAATGTAACCTTTATGTCTTTTATTTAAAGTTTACTTTAGATTACACTAGTACTTTTTTTACATCATTTGGAATGTTAGCGATGATAACAGAATGATGCAAAGTTTCATTGTCAAATTCAACCTCTACATATCAAAATATTTACACTCTCATTCAATGTTGATTGTCGTTGCCAACTAACAAAATTACTGCCACCTAGAATGGAAACCATAAAATTTGCTTTATAAGTAGATTACTGGAAAAACTAAAATTTCTTTTGATTTATCTGCAATTTATTAAGTAAAAGCATTATTTCACAAATGAAACTTATCCTATTCCTGACTTAAATGCATCAATACACACTTTTAGAGAATAGCCAAGGTCAACATGCAAAACAAAATTACACTTTTTGACATTTCTAAGGGTTTTTATCAAAATTTTCTCAATATTTGGATTTGACATTTATTACCGAACATAGTTGGTGTAAAATCACCTAAAATAATGAAAATTTTTCCAATGCACATTTAAAGATCTGAACAAGATTTGAAACACGTAAACACCTCATGGACTATCGGCTGAGCTACGGGTGCCGTCATTCCAAGATTATTCTCTCTTAAAATTCCCAGCTGTATGTTTGAACCCCTCCACTACTGTGTTCATGCTCTCGAAGTGAACGTGCACAAAGATCAACACACAATCAACCCATCCCAACTATGCTATTAATTTTTTTAGTTGATTGTCTTCACTAGAAACAAAAATCTACTCAATCAGGGTACTATGGGTAAAAACATGCTTTGAAACACCTACTTTAGTCTACCTACACCATGATAACACACAAAATGCAAATGATACACCCAGTCCAAGCAATATGAAAAAAAAAAATCCACTACCAAAAAAAGAGATCTGGAAATCCTTGAATATTCAACTCGTAATTTAAAGCACAACATTTTAATTAATAATATCCCTTTTATACAAGATTTTGATCAATCATTTCTGAAGTAAAAAGTGTTCCCAGTCCAAATATTTCTCTTTAAATTGACCCTTCTTCTTTTAATCATTTGTAATTAAATCATTTTCTTTTTAAAACTAAATAACGCCATACTTTGGCAAAATTTCAGTGAGCAGGTTTTTATTTGTGGAAACCATAATGGAGTTACCAGATGGAAGTCAGTAGTTGCCTGTTTACAGCAAGTAGGGCATATAATCACACAATAACTGCCACAAACATGAAATTTCTGATCATAAAGATAGTCTTGATTCAAGGAGTTCTCTACCCATTACACATACATTTATACTATCCTATTCGATTGCATGGCATATTACTGATATCATTAAAGTCTTGAATCAAGTCTATCATTTAAGCCTACTTTGTAAGGTATCATGAATTTATGATGTAAAAACCATATGCCGATATGATGTAAACATGATAGTATATCATTGAAAATAGCACAGGGCTTGCATATGGAGCTCACCATATAAAACACATTTGGTGTTTTAGCTACTTTGAGTTATTTTGCTTTTAAATCAAACATTTTTGCAAACAAGCATTTATAAAGAAAGCACTGATTTATCAAAAAGAATGGATCAGAAGATTTAAAGGAATCAAAAATCTATCCAGAAGGGATAAGAAATTATTGAAGATTTTTAAAATCAATCAATAAAAAGGAGAGACCCAGTTTAAACATTATGAAGGCTAAATATTAATGTAAAATGATTTGGGGTTAAAGAATAGGTTTACATAATGCATGAGTATCCAGAAACTTAACAAACATTATGCTACACGCAACTTTGCTTTGGAAAGCTAAATATCATGTTGATTGTTATTGATGAATTCATATATTGCCATGAAATTGTTCCCTAACCCCCACCTTTAGTAATATACAAATACAACATGGTTTGAGGGGAAGTATCGCAAAATACTGTCCCCGAGGTGTTGGATGATGGAGACTTCCTCCCGAGGCGGAGCCGAGGGAGGAAGTCTCCATCATCCAACATCGAGGGACAGTATTTTGCAATACTTCTCTGAAATAAACCATGTTGTATTTGTTTTACTACACCTCAAAAAAGTCAAAATATAACTTGAAAATAAATCTCAAAGTCAACAAATTCAGTACTTTACCGTGAGTCATACGGTAGTACCATGCGGAAGTTTTTACTCTTTTCCCCGCGTGTGTGTATTTTACAAAGGTGCAACGCGTAAACGCATACCCGCGCGGCTGTACTTGAGTATTAACCATAGATGTATTAATGCACACGCGGAAAAGGAGTCAAAAATACTTTTTGCGCGTCTTCCCTATTCAACCAATAAAAATGCTGTATTAACTAATAAATATTCAAGAGGTGTAGTAACAGTTATTATTTCTTTAATTTTGGAACTTCAACAAAAACTTGAATAAACCTAATCCAAACCAGTATCTCATGCCATATAAACAGGATTGACCCAACTGTGAACTCACTGTACTCACATCCACCTGTACAAATCATATTCCTAAAAAAGTCTCAAAGATCTAACTAAAATGTTTTTTATTCTTTTCCAAAATGTTGAAACCATAAAGCCATTATCACATTTATAAGCATGCTCACAAAATCAAATTGAAGCGCTCACCAGTTTTATGCATTACAAATACTATTTATTCCAAATTCTGCAACAGACAAGCTGTTTCAAACTCAATGAAGTATCTAGCAAAATGAATCTTTTTTCTGTTAAGTATACTAGTATACATCTTCTTTTGTACCTAGCAATTCTGTTTATTCATTTGAGGTCGATAAACTTAGTAGGAATAAGAGACTTGTTTTTAGGCAGCACGAGTTCACAGTGGCACTTACTCTGTGATCTGCCCCCATTGGCCCTAGACACTGGAAGAAAAATGATGGGATTATAGATGATCGGAAAATATAGAAGAGAAAAATATACAAATTATAATAGATACAGAAAATGAAATAAAATTAACATGAAATGCAACGGTTGTTGGTTAGTCACTTTAAAAATATATGGATAATGTGTTAATATGTAATCAGGTTGAATAAATAAAACAAGTTGTGATATGAAATGTCAAAATTATCTTTTGATTTTAATTTGATTTGAAATCCCAAATTTGATTTGAAATCCCAATATGTATGCTTTGGCCACATAACAACCAGCTGACTACCGATGTCGGTATAATCGGAAGAAAGCTGCAAGGTCGCAACATTGTAAACAAGCCGCAAGATTTAACTCCTAGTTAAATTTTTGCAGCCTACTTTCGGCATTTCTCCGGCTTATGGACACCGTTCTGTCACTGGCCGGTCTCACTGGGTCTACAGGCGGCGTCTGCTAAATTGTAACCCAGTATGATACCATAAAACATCATGAACCTTGCTGCAAGTTATATGATCAGGGTATTAATAAATCATGAGTTGTGACGTGAGTTAACACATTTTGGCCAATTTTCTACTGACAATTTCGAATATTGGATCTTCAGCAAACTGCTGAGGGCAACTCAATCAATAGGACTATCTCAAACTTTCAATTTCTAATTATGTAAAATTAACTATTCCTTAGCCTATTGACTTGTTTAATGTCTCATTTGAAAGCTTATACTTTCTGCTATTTGTGGCAGTAATTTGGTTTTCATGGGTTACATAATTTAAGAGAGACAATGCTTTGAACTTGGCAGTACAAGGGTGGTGGTGCCTAAGGATGCGGTGCCTACGGATGCGGTAGATACCCAAATTGAGACAATATCGCCGTTTTGGAAGGTTTGACACTGCTGGAACATTCACAAATGGATTCTGTGACCTCAAATACATACAGATAGTCACCAACATGGCTAAAATTTGGTATATAATTACAGTAATTGGCAAATTTATCATTTTTAGACTTTTCTAAGATTCCCTCCCCCCTCGATCAGTTTTTTGGGCAGCACCTTCTCATTTTTTGTCCGATTTTGACAAATTTGGTGTCAAAATGTTCAGGGGATGAAGCTGCATCAAATAGGAATTAGGAAAGAATAATTTGAGACATCACTGTATAGCCCGCCTCTAATTAATTGAAGGTCATCATCACCAAGACCCTAAGGATCTGTTTCAAGTTTAATGCATCAAAGTAACTATTAAAGTGTTTAGAACATATCCTGAAAAATTTCTCATCAACAGCACGACTCATTGAACCGTTCTGCTTGAAAGCTGCAATGATGCGTAATAATTCCTGGACAGTTGATGCTCAGTTAAACAATGGTTTAGCTAAACATCTTTCTGGAATACGGGCCTATATCTCCAGTAAATATGTTGCACAACCTTCAGTTAAATGTTGTAAAATGCTGAAAAATACTACGAGAGATTTTTAGTTACTACTACTTTTGACCAACCTGTAATGCTCATATAGACTTACTTGCTGTACTAGGCCTACTGCTACTAGAGATCTTCCTTGGAGCTGTCGCTGTACTGACACGTTTGGCTTTCTGCGTAACTGCAGCCTAGATAACACAGGAGAAGAAAATATAGTGGGAGAAATGTTACCATTAAAATTTCCAAAATAAACAGAATTAAATCAACATGCATATTAACTTTTACAACATAGAGAAAACACAGTAACATGCATGAAAGAAATTGATCTTAAAAATTCAACTCAGCAATTGTTAAAGTTGTTAAAATATTTTCATCTAACTTTAAGTAACTTTGAAGTTTGTGCGAGAATATAGATAGTCAGTGAAACTGAAGTGAACAACCGACAAAACAAACAATATTCATGCAACAGAATTTTATACAAAATACCCATGCATACTTGACATTTTTGAATATTCACAAACTCAAATAAATCATGTTAAGAGAATTGTGGAATTAGGGAAGGATCTCTTCAGCTAATAAATATCAAGATAAAAAAAGCAACAAGTTCCAAGTATAGGTTTATGAGTTCCGAGAAATTTTGTAAGGGAATTTTTTTTCAGAATATTTTCTAAATCAGATAACAAATGAAAACACCTAAATTAACTGAAATATTGTATTTCATATAACTAACTTGCAAGTACTCCACTTAACCTGAATACAGTTAAACTGATTTCAAGCAAGTTTAAAATTTCCCTGATATATTGGCACATTTACAGTTCAATAACTTGAAGTGTAAATAATCTTCAGCTAAGCTAGATAAAATTAAGCTATCGATTTTTTCTTATATGGTTTAAACACTGTTTCATGCTGCTTCGTACAACTGCCAAAAGACTTATGAATAAATCTGATTTCAAAGTTGTTGTTTTTCCTAAAGAGATGCTAGAAATTGACAAATTCAAATAAAAATTTTAAATATGCAATCTTTACTAAGTGTATGCATTTTGTAAGGGGAAAAGGTAAAAAGCATTGTTTATGCGATGCCAATACCAATTTCTTATAAAGTCAGTTTTTTTTTCAGTAAAACTGTCTTTGCATATCTGGTAAAATATTGTAAGCTAAACTTTGTATTTTAATATTGAATTGCATACATCAAGAGCTTCAGTCTAAAAAGACTTACTTCAAATAATTTTTGAGCCAACTTTTAAACCCTCAAATGAGTGAATACGATGGGCCTTTATGTGGGTAAAGGTAGCTGGAGTTATTTTTCAGGCCAGGTTTAAAGGTTCATGGTCCAATTTTTCAAATTTGTTTTCAGTTTCACATGAAAGATCACCACACAAAGATACATCAGTTTCAAATTTTAGTCCAACCATTCTGATTTTATAAGCAATTTTGTAGAGTATTTCATGGCTATCATCACAGGACACATTTTCACTCATAATTCAAGATGGAACATATTTCAGACATACAAATTAGCACACGTTATGTGAAAAATATTTATGAGATTATATTTTGTTGCCAGAATATCAAAAAGTTGAAGCAAACAGACTGAGCTCCACCTAAAAGTTGAAGCAATCGGAGAGAGTTGAACACTTTCAAAGCAAAGCTTTTCAACACTGATGGGTGTTCAAACTTCTCTCTGAATTTTCGCCTTTGAAAATTGAAAATAATTTCTAACATTAAGGCCAAATTAAATTAATAGTTTGTCTCAAAGCTCTCCTACTCTTGAAAAACTAATGCAAAATGCAGTTTTATTTCATTTTTTTAAGATTTTTTTTCGTGTGTCACAGAAGTATACTGAGTGATATTTTCTTAACTTGATGTGTGCAATTGAGTGTTAAAAGCGGCAACACCGTCGTAAAGATTGCTGTGATTATTTTGGAAACCATAGGAAAAATTAACATTTTACCTTGGATTTCAATTTGTTTTATCACAGTTTCAGGATAAAAAAAATAATTTTTCTGATTTTGAGGGAAACTAACACACGCGGAAGCTTTGAGACAAACTATTAATTTAATTTGGCCTAACCAATTAGACTTGTCCTGATGTGGTCAAGGAGCAAACTGTTGCTTTTCAATAAAGCTGACAACAATTTAATACACATGCAGGTAAGTATATTTGATTGGAGTACTATACTCTGTAAACCTTGAAGTATAATGTGAGTAGCCGATTAACGCACATTTGACAATACAGGGAAATAAAATTGATCCGCATTTTCGAATCATAACCATGTACCCAATCTTGCTGAATATTCAAATGGACTTATGTTCATGCAAGGTTTGTCTATGTGGTAGCAACAAAATTTGCAAAATTAATACCCAAATCATGAAAAATTCATGCATAAAACATATTAATATGCTGTGATTTGGTCTTAATCAATCCTAATCAGTCATAGCTAGTCTCTTACACAACACAAAAATACCATTTCAAAATGTTGTAGAATGAAAGGGATATGCTATGGATCTCGTAACAGAGTCTAATTGCTTGCTTTGTACTTCAAGGTCTTATAGAGTACAGAGTTATAGGCCAAACAATAATTTATTGGACAGTGTAAACAAAAATCCAGGGCCCCATTGTTTGTGAATGGAATCCCTACCATGGATTTTTGTTTAATTTGTCCAATAAATATTTATTTTGCCTATAGGTCATCTATCTTTACCAGCGCGGGGTGGGTAGGGTTGATGGTGAGGAGGTCAATTTATTAGTATTTGGTTTGGATGAGAGGTTTTGAGTGCTGTTTGAGCCGCAAAACAAGGGACCCATTGTTTAGGTTTATTTCCCTCAAAATATAGGCCGATTTATTTCAATTGAAAAAACCCTAATAATTTTCCTCAAATACAATTCCTTGCCTAGGGATGATCTTTTGTAAAAAATGGCATCCATATTGAAGGATTATTGTAAAAAAGTGACCCGTAGAGGAACAAATATGAGTCAATTTGTTAGTACCCTCCTAAAACAGGATCTCCTGCATATATATGATCACATCACAATTGGCATAACATTTAGAATGACACACATTTTAGCATAGCAACTGCCTAAATAACAACACAAATCAGTCGGTATATAGAATACATTATTTCTTATATGACATGTTTCAAATCAAAACAACCACAGCATCACTACACAAGCAATACACTGGAGTCACAGAATACAGAATAAAAACCACCAGCATTCGAAGTGTTACCTCTTTCTCAAAATCTGTGGTGACTTTAGCCGTTGTAGTAGTTGGTTTTGGCTAAAGTGAAGAAATGAGTGTGTACAACATGGAAGATATGTGAGCAACATACAGAATACAAAGACAAGAACAACATATGTCTACTGATCTAAGGCTAATAAGTGCTAAAACCATGTATTGGACAAAAACTGAAAACCTACAATATAATTAGACTAATTAGATCTTTTTTTTTGTGTCTTTTTTATTTTGTGAATTTCTTTCTTCTTTATTAATTCCTGATAGAAAATATTTCGTAATGGCACACTATTGGCTTTTCAGTGTTTCACCATTTAGCACTAGGGTCCATCTTCTAAATGAGCTCCCTGTTTTACAGGCTTTGTACTTAAACATGTGTTGTAAAGTTGTACTATGCACCGTATACGACACACTGCATTTCATGCTGTTGGAATTGATCGGTTGCTACCCCAATCGACGAAGCAAGTTCTAGTAACTGAGGAAAATTGACCAGTCGTGATAGTCATGCATAAGCCTATTAAGATGATTTTGAGTTGAATTAGACATACTAACCAACTGCGTACAGGGATTTAATTGTTTGAATATTTTGGATGCGATTTTAGGGGAGCTCATTTCGAAGATGGAGTCATTTTGAAGATGGAGTCTAGTTAGCTTTCTTCAGTAGAAAATGGCTTGAATGCACTCATAGTACCTAGCAAGTCAAAAGTGTAAATTTTAGAAATCAACATAAAGAATTTAGTAATACTGGAGTACAATTACCATTATCTTTTCCTTTATCTTTGTATATATCATATCCATAAGTTTTGCACTTATTTGCCTCACAGGAATATACAATTTAGGTCAATTATCTTGATATAAGAGTCGCACAATTTATTCCTATAAATAGCAAGCAGCCTTTTGCCATCATGATAGTATTTCACTAGGCGCTGTGGTTTTGGCAATCACCAGCATAGACAAAAATATTTAATAATTAACTCGGTGTAAGATCAGTTACCGACACATTGAATGTATCCCGTCTGTCAGAGTACTTGTCTGTAATTTAACATGGGGTGGGTTTGGTTTTCACGTCTACTGATGACATGAATGCAAAAACAGATATGAACTTTGTTTTAAAAAAAGAACCTTGCCAATTGTGCTTATAGACAGTTGTATTTTAGGAGAACACGACAGTAGAGAAATGCCATCGATTTCAATCTTTGAAAAGGTGGCCGATGTGTACATAGATGTGCTGGGACTTGTTTCAAGTTGAATCATATAATAATCTCACATTCAACATCATGCAGTTGCATTGGGAATTAAACAATACCTAAAAAGCTTCTTACACACGCCCGCTCAAAAGTGTTTGCGCACCTTTAAATACGGGCAAAAACGTAATTATTATATCAAACGACCAAGACTGTGAAAAAATTCATGTTTTTATAGGTGCTCAATGTATCCAATATAGGAAATTTATGTTTCCTCTGATATTCGATCTTCCATAATCATAAAAATGGCCGGTTTCCTGGACCACATACAAATACATCACACACACTTTTTTATATGTTCCTATGTTGTTTATTTTTCAATGCTCATTATCACCGTGTAGCCATAAAAGAACATTTTCAGGTAAAAAGTTTTCCAACAAATGTGCAGTTATGAATAGAAACTCCATTTATTATGTGCAGAAGAAAGTAAACAATATTTAGCACGCCATATTTTCAAATGCGATAAATGGAATTCTTGTTGAGTTTTTTAGATATATGTATGTAAAATATAAATCCGAAAAAATATGGCAAAAATGATGAACGGTTCTCGAGATATGACTGGTTAAAGGCTTGGTGCGCAAACACTTTTGACCGGGAGTGTATTATGGCAAGTCAACTGCTGGTGTTTGTGTATGCACAAATTGGCAGAAAAATGTAAGATGCCTAAATTGCATTGTAGTCAAGTGGTATTAGCACACCACCAAGATGCAGTGTCGGGTCACTACACACTTGCATAGCATTGGTCAATGCATAGTGCAATCTCTGACACAAACGTATGGATAACGGATTGAACGTACTTATAACAAACACATTACGAACAACAATGTATAAACCAAAACAATACATTTGGCTCTATACGGTGATGGGTGACAGAGCCCTTAGAACATACAATCCAGGGTCTTTATATTATTTCTTTATTTTTCATTTTCCTTCACGTTTATTCCAACATTTAATACGAAAACTGTCATTACACATTATACACAGTCTTAAAGATTAAGTCCTTCACTTCATATAGACAAAACAAAGCATGCAGAATTAACATGGCAAATGCTACTTTAAAAAAATGGGATTAAGTATATATGATTTAAAACAGTGAATATTGCATGTGTGCACATTCAAAAGATTGAAAAATATGACTGTTTTTCATCCCATTGCTTGCTTACCAATGTGGATTTCTTTTTAAACCATAAAACCTCTCAAAATTATACTGAATGTGAGGAACTAAAAAGCAATTTTGAGAGCACTTGATTGATTACTGAAATCCATCCTAATCATGCAAAATCAGAAAGGCCTTAAAAAAAGTTGTGTGATTGGCGTAACCTGATCGACTCTAATTTTTTTGGTCAAATAACAAACTTAGGGTTGGAAAAAGCACCCAAATTTAGTGACTTGGGTGTTTCTTGAAAAATTAATGAAAAAGCAAAATTTGGTGGGTTTTTGCTGAAAATCACAAGAAAGGCCTACTTACCTACCTAATTTTTTATATGTTATGCCAATCAAACAATTATTTCAGGCCTAATGGACCATTAAGTACATTAATGTGCATTTACATGGTAATTTAATTATTGTATATTTTATGGACACAGCATAAACAACAAAAGCATTACTATAGCAGGTGGCATACCAAAAATTAAAGCCGAGGTTCAGCTTTAATATAGCGAGGTTGAAATTAGCGTGCAAGTGATTGTGCAGGGAAAGCGTAAATAATGCTACAATTCTCTTGACGTTAATCTCAAGTAAAATTGGTCTAAACATCTTATGGGGCAAAACGACTGACAATAAATTATGATACAGATACATTTGTTTTGAGTCTGGTTCTTATATAAAAAATATGTACGCTATTTTATTTAGCAACAATAAAATTAATTAATCAGTTTGTATCGGTTTTATAAATATTTTTAAAGCAAAAAATTTAGGAATCCCTGCCCTAAAATTAAAATTAAACATAATCTGAGCACAACCAACTTTGGTCATATGTTTAATACATTTTGGGAGGTTGGTTTTGCTCAAAGTTGTGCCAAATTTAAGCATTTAATGAGAACAATAATTACTGGTCATAATTAAAGCTTGTGGAAGCAATCCAAGCAAATATAAACGATAACAAGCAAAAACAGTGCAAAAAACACCAATCAGCCGCCATCAAAATAAATAATCAAGCATTTGACAAATAAAAAGCAGTGCATCTACCAAGCCAAAACAGCATAAAAATAATGCTAAGAAAACCGACATTAATCATAAAATAATAAGCAATATTGACATGTTTTGCAAAGCTCACCTCTACAAGGGTACTGACGGCAGTTGTTTTAGGGATGGCGCTTTTCATTTTGGTATTCCAGAGGGACTGTTTGTTGTTAAATAAGACGTCAGACCAAAGCATGCAATGTGGGAGGAATGAGTGATGTTTAGTATGGTTAATGAAAAAAATGTTAAATGGGGATTATGTTAAAATATCCTCTCAATTTATGTGTAAAATCCTGAACTGTACACAGTGATCATGACTTCCAAATCAAAAGAAATTGTGTGGAAGTTTCTTCAACGAATGTCTATTGCAAGGTGAATGTTAGTGCACTTTACTTTTCTGACATTCATTATTTTCCATAGAGCAATTTATTATTAGATTATGATACTGCTATTCACAAAATGTCACAATGAATTATCTGATGCTGTTGTTATATCATGTTTATCATGTAAGAGCAGAAAAATATCTCTATCAATGATTTGTCAAGGAACTTAAGCCTATGTTTCTTATCATTTTGTGCTTTGAATGAACACAAATTATAAACTGAAACTAGTCAGGGCAATTGTTACTATTAGCTTTTTTCTTCTAATCTACTCTATGTTTCTAAATCTACATAACTATCGCCATAAATGATGATTAATTATGAAAATCTTTGTACTTTTAAGTGAAATCATGAACTTCACAGAAACATTTGTTACAAATATACTAGACTTATGAAGAAGAGAAACACAATACGAAAATCTGACAAGGTTCAAACTTTTTTTGTATGTTTCCACACATGCAATCAAATTACAGTTATAAATTGCATACTTCACATCCCTGGTCTTGGTTTAAAGATTTTTTGCAATTGTTTGCTTTTGTACATGTGTTATAAAAAAAGAGCACTTTGGTATGTGAATGTAAGGATGTCCTATCTTAATAACTACCAAATGTCATATTAATGTAACATCTTGTTGCTACAATGTGACAAATCCTCAGAATTTGACTTCCACATGTCTCTTGAAATGGGTTTTGTGTGATACTATCACCTGAACAACCCCCAGGGGGGCCACTCAGATTTGGAGCTGTACACAACCGCGTTCAAAAAAACGCGTAAAAAGGGTGCTTTTTTCACAGTTGGGCACGTTACGCGCGTTACGCGTTTAGGGGTGGAAAATCAAGCATTTTCGTAAAAAAGGGTGTGTTTTGCAAATCGTTTCTAACGCGTTTAGGGTCTCTTTCAAAATCCCATGTCCAACTTTCTCCCAGTTGTATGTTATACATGCAAACTGAATTGAGTCATTAGTCAAGTATACCGAACATTTTATAATCTATTCTACGGGTTCAAAACATTAAAGTTGTTGAAGGGTCTCTTGTCATATCTTCAGCAATGGTAGGCCCTACAATTAATGAAAACTTGTTTAGGGTGGTAATTTTGTCCAAAACTCGTTATGGGTCATTTTTTTTAGAAAAAAGGTCGCGAAAACTTGTTTAGGGTATGATTTTGAGAATGGACCAAAACCTGCTTAGGGTGGGTCTGAAAAAAATTTGAACGCGGTTGTGTACAGCTCCAAATCTGAGTGGCCCCCCTGGGGAACAACCATTGCAAGAGCTACTGACCCAAGGCTTGACACCATGAGGCAAAAGGATGCACTCGTCGGCAACGTTGGCAGGTAAAAACCGGGGCGGTTTTAACCGCCTGGTAAAAACCGGTTTAAACCTGGTTAAAACCGGGAGGTTTTTGCCACCCTTTTTGGCAAAAACTGGCAAAAACCTAAAAATGTGAAAAATAAGTAAATAAAACACTACAAATTTGTAGCAATTTGTATAGTAAAACACTGAAACACAAAAAATCATTATGTTTAAGGTAGAAATGTGGGGATTTTTTTTTTTTAAATAAATATAAGAGAAACTCTAGAAGAAACATTCTAGACCCAATAACCCCCCGCAATGGGTATACCACGAAATATTGAAAAATATTACCTATTTCAAATTTCATGCATATTTATACCTAATTTGCATATTTAATTAACGCAAAACACACAAACTTTGAAAAAATGTAACTCTGCAATGGAACATCACAGGAAGTTGGTTAAGGTGTCAAATGAAAGCTCTGAAAAAGATCTATCAATTGGTCTACTTTGGTAACCATCTCAGCTCTATAGGGGTTGTAGTGTGCAAAAATGTAATAAAAAGGTAATCTGTGCTACCTGAATTTTAGGGAATCTGGCCATGGATTGAAAAGAAGAAAAATTAACTTTTCACCACCCAATCCCTCACCTGCCACCTTAATACTGGAACATACATGGATGGAATTGATATATATATATATACTATAGTAATATTATTTCCGAGGTCAATGCTATATGAACATGTTAAAATCGGATTTGAATAATGGTCAATGAAATTTTGCTAGTTTTTGCCGGTTAAAACCAGTATTTGCCGGTTTTAACCAGGTTTTAACCGTTTCCGGCAAAAACTAGTTTTAGCCGGCTAAAAGCCAACCCTGCTCGTCGGCTCATATATGCTGCTCATTGTAGCATACCTGATGTATAATAAAACTAGTATACATCAGATTTGCTACAATGAGATACATGTAGGAGACAACAACTGCATCATGTTGCCGCAGCGGCACATGTGTAAGATGTAATAAATGGTAGCTACTCTACTTGACTCTCTTGTATTCGTATGACTTGCAAAATCATTGAGTAGATCATAGATTTTATATTTTCACTCTAACCATTGTGTCAAGTCAATTCCTCCCATCACAAGTGCCATATTATGTGCTGATAATCAAAGCAACAAATCCAAATCCCCTCAAACGATACTGAAGCAGGCTTTTACGCACCCAACCTGTGCCATTATGCAATCTTAATACCTGCGATAAGGTCATGTACCGGAAATATCGCGAGCAGACACATGCAAAACAAGTAGTCATTTTCAGGTCATCGACACTTCTTTGCCTCAAAATTTTCTCTTAAATGACATGCTGAAGCAAATTGTATTTCGTATCTAGTTGATATTATCGAATTTTGCATAACACGTTGAAGAGAATAGGAAAAAGTAACTTGGCTCATGGCATTTATAACAAAAATGATATTCTCAAGGTGGTTGATTATTTCTTACATCACTTAATGCCAAGAATGGGAAGATAGATCTGAATTCTTTGATAGGTTTCGATTTCCCAACAATTACTTTAATATCATTTTGATAAGTTCCCAAAAGAAAACCTTGTCAGAATTTCATCAAATATATCACACTTAATAATACCATATGGACATGTTTTTATAACAGATGATATTTCTTGCATACAAAGTAGAAAACCGTGTTGACAACACTTTGCTGCATACAAAGTAGTAAAGCATGTCATTGTACTTACAATTTTGCTGTCAGTTTCATCACCACCAGTAACTGGTTTGGGTGCTGCAAATAAAAAAAAAAAGAAATGGGGAAAAAGAAAAGCAAAAATGTTAATGTATAATCAAAAATTATTTTTCCTGAAGTTCATAATTCACTTTTGTTCAATATGATACCAAGATCTTTGAGTAATTCAGATAGAAAATAAATAAAGCAAAAAAAAAACAAAACCTGAAAATATAATACTAAGAATATTCAACTAAAGTTAGCGTTTCAGATTTGACAACATTCAACAATAGGTTTAAAGCTTTTGAGAGCAATGTGTTTGTTGGTCTTTCAGGGGACTTGGTTAGAATCTTCATCACTCCATGGCTGTATAAATTCGGCTACCTTATAGATGAAGCTTTTAAAGCACAACAACTCTGCAAAGGCAACATGGTAAATTACTAAGAGACGTGAAGTAAACTTTGAAACACCTGCTTTTCTAAATTATTAAAGGATAAAATTTGCACAGATGATGATTCCATTAGTTTTTCAAACAGCCTCCACCTTAAAATCAAATTCATTTTCTACCACGAATTCTGAACAAAGCTTCAAGATATTGTAAGAACTTGATGCAAATATAACAAATGCCTCATAACTTCATACCAAAGTCACTAAGCATACCTTGCACAATCAGTCTGTGCGCAATACTTAGCTAGAAGAAACATTCTAGACCCAATAACCCCCCGAAACTTCTGAGAGTGTTGTATATTTCATAAAGTAATCATAAGGTGTTGAGGAGTATGTGATGGAATATTGCCGTAGACACATCCATTCTGATACATACATAGACTAAGGATTCCAATTCTATATATCATTCATCGAGGCAACCCCACGGGCCATTTCATCATCACACGCTTTATCAATGTTCACAGATTCAATTAAGCTTAACCCATGTATTCTACTTGTGAGTCTGGGTTGGATGAGAAATTTGAGAAGATATGCTCCGATCTTGTGATTAGGCAGGGATATAGACGGGTATTGATTTCAAAAGGGAGATTGTTTTATAATCCATACTTTGAATTCACAATTTTATTACATCAAGTTTTGGTATGTGCTAAAATGCAAATCGGTATAAATTAAGGGGTACATTAATACTTTGCGTTTTCTTGAAACATGACACCATTCAAGCACATCTACTGTTTTGTGTAAAAAAGCATTTTGTTACCCAAAAGTTGATGACATATTCACAAAATACTCATTAACGTATGCAAATGCTGTTGAAGCATATGGACTAGTTTCATTAAGATGTTTCGTTATTTTGATAACTTTAATGAATTTTTTTGTTTGTATTTAAAATACAGTGCGGTTGAGTTACGATCCCTGGAAAGGTACTCTGCAAATGTCAGCTGTAATTATTTATATCAGCCTCATTGAATTATGGAATCAAACATGTATGCCTTTTATATAGAATTGTTTCAACTCAAAGAGATGCTGGGCTTTTAGTGTAAGCGTCTTAAAAAAGGGGGAAACAAACTGTAGCAACAACAATCATCCAGATGTGACCACATTAGTGACTACTAACCAGATTAGTAACTACTAACTGGATTACATGTAGTGTGATATACTGCTATTATCACATTGATAGTGTGTCCAAAGCTTTTATCACAAAACTTATGAGACTTTCTCGATCAAAAAAAGTCATTTGTACTAAAAAATGAAATGAAATGAATTTGAATTCAGCAATTTGAGCAAAACTGGAAACATTTCATGAATGTTTTTCAATGTCCTTTTTCCAAATTCAATTTCAAATAAGATGCTTCAGATTAGCACATAGATTAATAATTCAAACTAGACATGTAAACATGTGTTAAACCAGCTGTCACAAGGCAGATATTAATACTAATGATGCACAAATATATCATTAAAGTGATATCATGACATTTATTTTGATGGAAACTATCATCAGAATTCAGTAGCAAATGTTTAAGATGCCAGTCAATTTGGCAGAGATTTATATTGGTATTTCTCCATCCATCTGAGTCTCTAGTAATCAAGTGTCTTCTCATACATCAAGCTGTACCTGAAATAACCAACTCAAAAATTGGGGGACTTGTCACATTGAACATTACATCATATTCATGTATACATTTCATATAAAACTTGTATTTGTTTTGCTAGTTTCTTTAATGATTTTAACAATTATGATCATATACGTTTTCACCATATCAAAACTACTTGTTCTCTTATAATTGTTATCCAATTTTTTTAACCGAACCAAAAGCCAAAGATAGAGCAATCAGCATTCCAGCAAGTAGATTAAGACTGTTTCTTACGCTTTGCCTAGCATAGCTCTTTGAATAGCATGTAAAATGAAGTAAACAACAAATCTGTTTGGCTATTCCTTGTACGGAAGCAGCGCCCAAGAATTCACTATAGTACATCCATGCATTATTCATTCCACCCAGACCAAGGAGACACTAAGCTATGCAAGGGCATGAAGAATAGCTGCAAATTCTACCCTCAATAATATGTTGCTACATTACAACAACAATGCATGTTGCTCAAGTTTCCTCTTTTAACAAGCTTCCCTGAATTTCAAGTTTACAGAACTGAAATGATAAACCGATGTATTTATACAACTGTATGCTTAGATTTTTCAACTACGCTTTAGTTAACTTAATCTGTCTGGAAATATTCAAGTCGCTGAACTTTATTTACCATCAGATTTATATCTCAAAATCGATGAGATACAAAACAATTCTATCACTTGTTTTGAATTCATCTATTTATTTTGGAATGCTTTTTCAACTAATTGGAATTAAAACATAAAACATCTGATATATTTCTTTAGAGCAGAGTTATCAAGCTATTCACAAAACAAACAAAAAAAACTATACAATCTCTAAGAGTAAATTACATTTGCCCAATAACATACAAATTGTAACTCAGAGACCACATAAGAGAAACTAATGTATATGTCTCCTATCTTGCATTCATTTCAATATATGCAGTCAACGCCAGTCTCCAACCTAAGGTCATAAAAAAATCTATAATAATAACATAAGCACACCAGACTAATAAAATATCTTGGATTCCGGAAATCTGTTCAATCAATATAGCTGCAATAACTTGGTTAATTCAAATTAAGAACCAAGTGCAACAAAGAGATTGGAATAAAGAGTAATTTGTAGTAAAATTTCTGTTTTTAAGAAATGTGTAAGAAATCGAGGCAAGTGTAGGGATACTTCAATTTACTGCAAAAAACAAGTAAATTTTTTGTAATATGTTATAGGTAAAATTATCTCCTTATGAACACATAGACATGTGGAAGAACAATAAGAGTATATTGAATGTGTTATACCAGGAGTAAATTAAGTCATTATTATTATTTATTATATAAAATTAATGAAAAACATGAGTCTCAAATTCTAAAGAAAACAAACAAGTTAAGGATATCTAACTCTCCACCAAAGTGGACAACTTCACTTTGTTTACAACATGTCCTATCCATTACCATTGTAAGCATTATTGCTATCTTCAGTAGACAGTAACTGATATGGATTTACTACCTTACTTCAATCCATTTAATTTGAAATTGCTACTAGTTATGGATGGACATCTACCCCTCTGTGTCAAAATCAAATCTGTAACTAGATTATCACCAAACAAACACAGCACTGATAACTCAATTGATTTGGCCGGCTATCCAGAGCGAGCCATCAGCTTGGTTTCATGTGACAGACACCTTTCAATCTGACGTTACCAAGCCTAGGTGTAAAGTTTCGATGTTGTTATGGACTTTAGGTGTTTAATATGTGAAACTTGTAAACAGTAACACAAAATATGGATAGTTTTGATACCAATTGCACGACATGCCTTCCTTTTTACGATATTTATTTTATCTAGGCAAGGTACAATTTTATTTGGAGAATGCTTCATTCAATTGTAGGACAAACTTTACCATTAGATCTTTATAACAAATCAAATTATCCCATTTACACGGCTTTCATTGCAAAAGCTTAATTAGGAAATTACCAATTGAGCTTCATTCTATTTTGGCAAATGTAGGATATACATTAAGTATATATCGGACATTTATTGTCGGATATACTTAATGTATATCCGACATTTGCCAAAATAAAGATATACATTAAGTATATCCGATATTATTGCTATCTTCAGTAGATAGTAACTGATATATTTTTACTACCTTACTTCAATCCAGGTACGTTCAAATTGCTACTAGTTAAGGATGGACATCTACCCTGTGTGTCAAAATCAAATCTGTAACTAGATTATCACCAAACAAACACAGCAGTGATAATTCAATTGATTCGGCCGGCTATCCAGAGCCAGCCATCAGCTTGGTTTCATGTGACAGACACCTTTCAATCTGACGTTACCAAGCCTAGGTGTACAGTTTCTATGTTGTTATGGACTTTAGGTGTTATGTGAAACTTGCAAACAGTAACACAAGATTTGGATAGTTTTGATACCAATTGCATGACATGCCTTCCTTTTTATGATATTAACTTAATCTAGGCAAGGTACAATTTAATTGGGAGAATGCTTTATTCAATTGCAGGACAAACTTTACCATTAGATCTTTATAATAAATCAAATTATCCCATTT
>JXSR01S020225.1:122359-134568 GCA_000969725.1 Ophiothrix spiculata | reverse complement strand
TCCTAAACTACCCGATTGTTGCACCAGAAGTAACAGATGCAAAGGAATATGAGAGTATCAGGAAGATCCGTGCTTAAATTGAAAATTTTAACCTATTTAAGTTAAAAATAAACTTAAAATATCACTTAATGTTAGGTACAGGTCAGGTGAGATTGGTTTGGATTGATAGTGCTCTAATTGATTGCAGAATTCTTTTCATTACAAGTTTGCATTTTGTTAACTAGAAGTCTAAACTTACAAATCGGATCAAAGTAAATTTAAATAGCTTTCTTAAATTCTTCATATCTCGGGACCGGAGTGATAAAATGAAACGGGACAAAAAGCATGAGTAATTACTCCACTTTTGAAAAACATATATTGGTTTGATGTCATCTTTTGCCAACTATTATTTAATATTTTTTATTTGCTCGTTGCATTAATATTGGGACAAGCTGTAGTATGTCATTAAATATATTCTCATCTCAAAATACTTTCTGTAAAGTTTAAAAAATATACATATCATTAGCTTTGTCAACTGCTTGATATTTGTATGGTTACCTATTCAGATAATTTTTGTTTCATTTCAAGTTTTTTAAATCATTTGCCATTATGATTTCAAGCTATAAAAGAAAGTACAGAATTTATAACAAATTAGGCCACTATAAACCTTTAGATACAACACGAAATAAGTATATTGTGACAATGTTTTACACCTTCATATGAGAATTAACGAAACTGGCAGTAAAACTGTAGCCCTCTAGGGGATAAAATTACCTACCTGTGAAACATCACATGGAAAACAGTTGTGTGTTTTATCATTTAACGTGAAACATGTGGTTGTTATATAGCATAAGTGATGGACAAAGGTGTGCTTTTATATGAGATAGTGTCAGCAGAAATGACAGATGGATGTGTTTTGTTCTTTCTGATTCTTATGGGCAATTAGACAGATGGGTAGTTCACATGGCATAACCTGACCCGTTTAAGATTAAAAAGTAAAACAAATATATACATGTTTAAAGCATAGATTTTTAAAGAGTGGTTGAATTCAGGTTTTGAATATTCCGTTTTCATTGAACAAATATTATAGTATAAAAAGGTTGCATACGCTTTAAATCTAAATATTGCTTGTTATTTTGATGTAAACTTTATAGGAGATAACTAAGTCTGGCATTGTTATTCAGAATAAAAGGTTTGAATATCAATTACTTGTGATTGTACAAGCAATTCAATTTATTTAAAAAACTTGTTGTTCAACTAATAATGTCGTATCATTTGTGCAGTCACATTTTAAATGGAGTGAGGTGCAGGATTGTATCTTTTTGACAAAAACTTCCCATTCAATGACAATACTCCATTCATTCTTTAAAGAAAGGCGCAATTCTAACAATAGATACAATACTGCACCTTTATGGAGTATTTTTAAACAAAAGAATGTTTCTGATAAATACGGCCTAAGCACCCAAAATTAATGTCAAATGTTCAACAAAATCACATGTTCCAAATAAAAATTAGATTTGATAGAAGTCATAATAACTCTAACCTAAAAACCCTTGTCAATAATAATGGCAGAGGCTACGAATAGTTTCCCACATATATGACCCCTGTCCTGCAATATAGGATTGAGTCGAGTGAGATTCAGATCTGTTAATCCGTTTTGTGACCAGCACTGTTTGTGACGGACGCTTTGAATATGAAACACAAATATGATAAAAAAACTGTTGGCGTTACCAAATTCAAATAAATCTAATTAGGTAATCTAGCAAATAAAGTTGTGTTCTTTAAAAACAAACTAATACAAATAGGAATTTAAAACTATAAAAAATTACTTTCACGCATTATTCGTTGCATGTGCCGCAGTAGCTGGACACTGTGCATTTCGTGACAAAAGTATTACACATGTCCAAGTACTGTCAATCAATTATAAACTGTTCACTAGATCTTTGCTTCAAACAACAATCAGTAGGTTCCGTTACCATTAGCCAGGTACTGCGCATTTTTGCGTGTATTTCTGGTAAATAAAGAGATTGTGCAAATGGCGTAGGTAAACGTGAACGTAAACCAGCATTATCATCTCTTGTTATTCATAAATATTTTCTCTATCTCTCTATTATTGATATTGTAATTTTTAGGGCAAACTGATATTTTTTTTGACTCTATAAAACAATACAGCTTTATGCAAAATCAATTCAGAAAATAGCGCTAAAACTTACAAAAATGATATTGTACTTTTGATCACCCAACATAAAATTATGATGTATGCAGAAAATAAACTTACATAAACAGGAATAATTGTTGAAACATGAATTGATTCAATTTGACCAAGTGTACATCTTTTTTCGTATTTCACACAAATTTTGGATAGGATTATGCCATTAGATATGTTATAATGTCATCCGTTAAATTACACCTTATCAAGTAAACTAGATCCATCCATGTACCAACATGTACGAACATTTGGCTTATTTTTTTCTGTTTTGTTAAAATAAAATTAAAAATAACCGTTTCTGGTGTATTACGGAAGAGCAAACACATTAAAGTGTCAAATGCTTCAATGAAATAGGCCCATCCATGCATACCTCATAATTTGGTGACCTATGATATTGAGGGATTTTCTCATAGTCTAAACTTTTAGAAAAGTTGTGGGAAAAACCCTCCTGTGGAAATCATTTCGATGTTTTCATTTTTATCTGAAAGTGCTTGATTGTTTATATCTCGTTAATAATTTTTAAAACTTGCTTTTGAAATTATTGATACTGCCGACCTTTAGTTACCTTTTGCTAAAATGCGTCGCGACTCACAGCTGTACACATGTAAAAACTGCTAAGCAAAAAGCAAATACGTATCATTCATTTTTGACAGCTAGAGCAGCTTAACTTAAAAACAAAACTTGGTCCCTTTTAATATCTCCATATGACAAGAATGTTGTTGTTGAATAGCACCAATAATTTTCGATGTTTTCATTTTTTAAATTGCTTGATGTTTTATATCTCGTTTATCAATGTTAAACTCGCTTTTAAAGTTGATACTGTCGACCTTTAGTTACCTTTTGTTAAAATGCGTCGCGACTTACAGCTGTGCACATGTAAAAACTGCTAAGCAAAAAGCAATAAGTATCATTCATTTTTGACAAGTAGAGCAGATTAATTTAAATTTAAAACTTGGTCCACTATAATATCTCCAAATATCACGAGAATGTTGTTGTCGAATAGCACCAATAACACAAAAGTGGTAGATAAAATTTACTTATGAGACGTAAGTAATTAAAGATATGCACAGGTCATTGACTGTATCACAACTACATAAATTGGATTTGGTTTACATTAATATCGTTAATATACTAAAACCATGATAACTTTGATCCTGAAATCGTTCGCACAATTTTGTGTATTTAATAAAAAGGGCAGTTTGCCGTAGGCTACTAAAGCTCTTCATTCGCAGCAATAAGATTGCATATACTTCACCAAATCAAATTCAGAAAATCATCGCCGCAAATTAAGGCTACTGTTCTTTTTCGCAAGCGAGACGACGGAACATCAGATTTACTGCAAATTTGTACCTTAGTACTTATACATTTCATAAAATCACAATTTTTTGCGTACATATGGAATAGAGTCTTTAGTTAATACATGAATCTTTACTAGTGATTTAACGTCCATTATCGAGGTCAAAATTGCGCCAATAGACTACTTCGATAAAGATTGTCGATTGTTTTCAATTTTTGACAGGTTTTAGGCTTAATACTTCTTATTGAATTACAAATTATATTTTATAAACATGTGGTGTTAATTTTGAATTATAAATTAACAAACCCGCGTTGTTTTGCCTGTAAAACCGGACGTGAATTACGACTCTGAGATCTCCCCGTATGAGCTCTAAATTGCCTGTTTTTAATATCTAGCTACGTTATCTAATTTTTTTCCAATATTAACATTCGCATAATTTACTTGCAATTTGAGCATTCCATTGAGGCAAAAATTGATTTTTTTATGTAAACAAAAGAAAAATACGGCATTCTAATGTTTATATTTTAGATCTCAACACTACCTGGATAGCGCAGTGGTAGATCCCTCGCTTCGTAATGCATGACTCATCAGCGCCATAAGTCATGGTCCGAGTCCTCACAAGTGCATTGGAAACTATTTCTCTTTTCATGATTAAAAAAAGTTAACATATTCCTGAGCAGATGGACAGTATTTACCTTTAAGCAATTCGTTGTTCGTGGTTATTTTTACAAACACTTGCAGTTTGATATGTGGTCTCTTTTATCAGACCAAGTATTCATTTATCTATAAACGTATACTTTCCGTGAAGATTTTGTTCATTTGTACTTTACATGAAGATTTTGTTTATATTTGTTGCCTGCATGCTGTGTTTGGTTTGTTTGTATGTACATACTAACGAAACAAGATATGCACATCTGACATCAAAAACTTTTATTTTAGCATTTTAGCCCAAATCTTTACAAATCAAGCAATAATTGATAATGAAGTATAATCGGAAAATTGAAATATGTATAGCGCCCTAATTTTTGCACAAATTAACCTAAAATATCAATAAATGGGCTTAAAATTAACCAAATTTCAATCAAAATTAAATGAATTTTGACAATGGTTTAAAAGTTTATTATGCAACACAATTTAGTTAATTATACTGCTTTTATTTCAACTTTCTGTGAGATAATATATGACATTATGGTTAAAAAATGAATAAATGTCCGCTTCAAACAATAATAGCAGTAATTCATACTATTTGACGTTTCAAAATAAAAAATAAATTCAATGTCGTAGAATAATCCAATATCGTTAGATACGTGGTGGTGTTCTGACGAGTCACAAATGTTTCTTGAAAATATGGCAAACACATTATCTACATATCATTTTGTTGATGTGGATTCAAAGTTTTCCTTAAAAAAATTACTTACAAAATAATTCGGGTTTAATGAACCCATTTCTAACGTCACATTTAATGTTATCTGAAGTGTCATTGCCATTTGACCCAGACTGTTTAAAGAGACTGTGGTATAAGTTTTAGAAATATACTTTTCACTAGTAATGAAACATGACAAGTTATAGGAAATTTAAACTGAAGTATATAGTATATAAATATACCTTTTATATAGTATATAATTATTAGAATTATCTAATTATGAAATTGGTATTGAATTTCATCTTAACACATAAACACATAAAACGAACTTTTGATATCAAAGAGTAACTGTTGGGTAACTTTTGTTACCATTTAAACTACTACAAAACGTGATACCCAATGGGGCACTTTTAGATATTTACACAATCTTTTTACAGAATAAAAACCAGCTTAAATAAAAACCCACTTTTTATGCTGATTTTAACAGGTTAGATACAATATTTATACAAATTTGATTATTATAATGTCTGTGGTTTTTTCAGGCAATGAACCTTTCACTATTAGTGTCCGAAATTTGAAGACAAAGCAAATATCGCTACAAAATATTTAATTCCTGTGGTATTTAGCAGTAGGACGACATATTGATTTTACCGGAGGGTAACTGATATTTGTGTCTGGGTAACCACCCGAGTTCCGCAGGTTCCGAAGGTGACCCTATGTGAGACCAAAAATTGGCATAAATGAGTGAAATGATACTCTATCTGAGACCATATATCTACCATATCTGTTCGAATTGATACCCTATCCGAGACCATATACCTGTTCAAATGAATGCCCTATCTAAGACTATACGCAAATGTGACGAAATAATTATTACAAGAAATCATAGGTAAAATGTAACTGTACACCATTTGAACACTTTTAAGAAGTAATTCTAGGTATTTGAAACACTTAAATTGGTAATTTAAGGCACCATTGTCATTAATTTAACAATTTGTCTAAGTTTGATACCCTATCAGGGACTTAAAAGACAAATTTGATACCCTATGTGAGACTTGCAGAATACCAGGGCGATTTTGATACCCTATATTGCAAATCTCGAGACCTGTCACTTTTTGGTAACACGGGTGGTTACCCGGTCAGAATACTCAGTAACCCCCCTCCCCCGGGCAAGTAAATTTGTCTAGCTTATTGAGACAATTGACTCTACTATACTTAACTAAACATTTTCGCAATATGGGAGTTCACTGATAACCACGCGGTCACCATCTCTTTACACAGTCTGGGTAAAGTGGCAACGGCTTTTCAGACAGCATTAAATGTGACGTTACAATGGGATCATTGAACCCAAATTATTTTGTAAGTAAATTGCGGTAAAGAAAACTTTAAATACCCAAACTGATGTGAAAATGAATTGTGCTTAGTATATTTTCAAGAAACATTAACACTTAAGTGCATTAGGTGTTTTAAAATCCCGTTAGTGCATGAGGGGGTCCATACGGGCGCTGGATTTTGATCATGTTGATTGCTTTAAAAACAATGTTCTCCACATTATTTGTATTCAAAATGGCGGCCAGATATCTAATTTGTGTCATTGTTTTTACGGAAAATATCAAAAATTTGTAATCTGCTTCCCAAAGACATTTTTCAACGAAATTTGGAATAATATTTTGGAATAATAGCAGATTATAATTACAAATACATTGCTTATATAAAACTTTTAAAAGGTTCTTTCGTTTCGGTTTTAGGGGCAAAACTTATGCACTTAAGTGTTAAAGCATCAACTAATGATGACATCAATATCGATAGTCCGGTTCCGGGTGGTCAGCCGCCGATTGAGTTTTGAAGCGACCCGTTATTGTCTGAAACATCCTAGTCTTTGTCAAAGACTCGATTTTTGTTAAATCACAAACAACGAGCGCCGAACTTTAGGCGCGAGTTTGGCCGGAGGCGAAAGGCGAGCGAAGCCATTTAGAATAAAAATACGACAAATATTGCAAAATAATCTAATATTAAACACGTATGATCTTTTAGAGTACATGAAACAGAATATTGGACAGATTAAAGAAAAACATGATACTTTATTTATTTTTACTTGGATACTAGTGTTATTGGAAAACTGATATTTATTTAGCCAGAAACGGACATAATTCAAATTGATTAACTATTAGTATAATCCTCTTTTGGGCAAGGTAGCATTTGGGGAATTTCCCCAACCTATTTGTGTTGAACTCAGTTTTAATTATGTAGGTCACTGAAACCCCCGGCCCTGTCACACCCTGTCACATGTATGAACTTTAAGCTTCAACATGATCCCCACACATATGCCGCTGGTGTGCAGAAGATGCAATTTGGGATCCTGCTACTTTTGGACACATCTTTGAGCAAAACGCTTTAACCTTAGAATTTTACTTATAGATTGTCCTAGGTACAGCAACCGAAGCTTATAAATCGGCACCATCTGATGCTTGTCCGGTCATTGGTATTGTTGATACTGCAATAAGTAAGAGTAAACGCGATTCTTTCCTAGGTGATAATTTGGAGTAACTCTAGAATAGACCTTGCACCCTAACCCTTACCCTTCACATTCTACTGATAAAAAATTCCTTAGATTATTTTCTTGTAACTGATATTGCTACCTGACTTATAAAGTTATGTAGTTATATCAAAGAAATCAAATATTTTTATATATGTAGAAGTGTAAAGATGTCAAAATAATATTGCTTGACTTGCTACACGAGAATATACAAAACACATATTCTATATAACTCCTTCATCCGACAAGAATTTGTTTTCGAAATTTTCAATCTGTTTTAAAAGAATGCGGATGCTGTAATTAGATATCATCAATATCTTATAATAATTCACTTCATGTAATTCGACGGATACAATGGTCGATTATTATGATTATAATTGATGCAATAAGCCGACATTCCTCCATCGACATCTAATTGATTGATGCCATTCAGATTTGGGTGAAGTGGAGCACTATTTCAATAATAAGTTATATCTAATGACATGCAACTCATACAATTTTCTAGAGGACAAAATTAAGTCATGCCCTTAGGAACTGTTGAATGTACAGTGTGTGTCAAAACCATTGTTACTCCATCTTGCGGGGTTCTTTACACAAACTTCAAACATTTTATTGTGTTGTTTTATTCACTTCTTTAAAAAGGTAATAATTTCCATTAAAAAAATAATAACTCCGTTTCAAAATGGCGGCCAGATATATAATTTGTGTCAAATTGTAATTTTTTACGAACAATTTTCCGCCAAAAATTTGAAATCTGCTTTTCCAAAGGATGTTTCAAAGAAATGTTGCTGATAATAGCAGACTATTTCAAATACATTGCCAAAATAAAGAAAACAGTTGTAAGTTGTAATGGTTGTTTCGTTATTTTCGTTTTTAGGGGCAAAACAAAATTTGAACAGTGCCATAATTTGTTTTCCAGTTTATGCTAATTATCTCAAGAAATACACGTCAACTCCTATCTTGACAATTACATAAAACAGCTTTATCGGGTTATAATGCGTTTTCTTCGCGCTACACGCGAGAAACAAAATCCAGGGTCCAAATGGACCCCCCTACAATGAAATCACATGTTGTTGGGGTTATTGACTCTTCTTTTCATTGACATTGTAAGACAGAACACCAAATGCGTAGCGACTTTTCAAAACTGGTGACGTTTTCTAATATTCCCATTATTGGAAACGACATGACAAGAAAATCTTTCATTCTTTTTGCTCACTAAGACAACGAAATTTACTATCATTTGAAATTATCTAAATTTTGAAAGGAAATGGAAAATCATAAGATGTGCTTTTGCGATATATAAATTTTGACACACCCTGTGGGAATGTAATCAGTTAAACGATATCTGCCATTTTCGTAATTGAAAATGACAGCCCTTCAGGGAAAGTCTATATGTGACTTTTTATTGATAGACTGATCAACGCTTATCTGTAAAGCTTCAGGGAATAACATATTTTGTATACAGAATGAAAGCTAGTAATTAAATGCTGAAAATGTGTTTATAACCCCTAGAGCGGGATAAGAAAAATTAGTGAACCAAATTTACAAGTGACAAGATACAGATAACCTTGAAAGGCATTTCATGATTTTTTAGAATAATGCCAAACAAATAATGAACATGTAGTACCAGGTGTCCCAAAAAATGGTTACTTGTAGAAAAATGATTGTTCGCAAAAACTAAAGTAGTTTGAGAAACATATTATATTACAACCCTCCTCTAGACACTCGTAAAATTTTGATTCCACAGCATTATTATATTATCAACAAAATTAGACACCTATGTCAGAAACGCATTTATTCAAAATTCATCAAAATCATAGAATACGCATTTTGTGTTATCTTAATGTGCAACTTTTTTAACTGATAGTATATAATCAGACTTTATATCAACAAATTTGATCAAATTTTCAATTAATAATAATTGAGCTATCTTTCAGTATATTTATCATACAAATTATGGATACTTGCATTCCATGCATTCCAGAATGAGTTGTTTATATTGAACCTGTCAATCAAATTGTGGCGCGAAAGTTGAAGAATACTGCAATATTCAAGTTTTCACGGGTAACATCAATTCTTTAACTGTGTTTAAATTTTGAATAATCATCTGCATTATATGACGCTTAAACTTACAGGACATGTTGAAATTATAATTTTATTTATTTATTAGAAAAAGTCAGATAAAAATCCGCTATTAAGTAATAGCAAAGTTTCAAATCGGTGGTCATTTTTGCCCTAAACCAGATTTCGACATAATTTATGACGTCATAATTACGTAACAGCTTCTCGGATTTTCATGATTTTGGTATCAACGGAAAGAAGAAACCCTATCCTATACTATGGTATAAAGCAACCTAAGTTCGGCTATGTCAATTTCAAGTTCACATGGGGTTGAACGAGGATTAAAATTATATCAAACGAACATGCTGACGATTTTGTTGAATTTTGAAAAAATACGTTTCTGACATACATGACATAGGTATCAATCTTTATTGATAACTCAAAAAATGATAATGATACGATGTTTGAATTTAGCAGACATCTAGCAGAGATACGTATTAAGTTTTGCAAAGTTTGAATTCTCCTACTTCTATACTTTTTGCAAACGTTCATTTTTCTACATGTAACCATTTTTTGGGGACACCTGGTATATACGACGTTTGCTGTTACTTCATATTTTTAGGGGCCACGGGAATTGACTTAAATTCACAATTATAAATCCAAAATGCTTTTTTAATATTTCTAAGTCTGACAAGTACTTAAGTAGTAGATTTTTTTTTCAATAATTACACAAATTGAAATAGGATTCCTAATTGAAGTTATCGTATAAAGAGGAAAGTGGGTTTTAAGTAACAGTGATTACTTCTTTTATAAGTATACATTTTCTTCATGCATCCCACATGACGTTATTTACAAATCTCTGCTATCATATCTGCAAATAAAAAGCTACAAATGCGTGAATAAAATAGGTTGAATGTTTCTCGTCCGAAGGATCCTCAAAATGTGAGGAGGGCGGAAGGTGTTTTTTTTTAAGTTGGGGAGAGTATGGGCGATCATGGTTTACCCTTGGTTGCTGTCTTTTAACTCTATGTGATATGGATAGATGTTGGTTTGATGAGAGTTCCAGCGTTAAAAAACAAAATTTAAAGAATCCTTTAAAAAGGATGCGGGGTCTTGATATTTGAACAATTCAGTTCAATTTTTAACATCTGTTTAGCATTTTTGCAAAATAAAAAATTGGTGCGGCACCAAAAAGGATAAGATACGATTCATGAAATTTTGAAAATATTGGACATGTAACTGATGCAACCTTTTGAGATTTACTAACCCAATCATAATGATTGAAAACGTGATAGTCGTATTTATTTTTCAAACCCGCCTTTGCTGCAACTTGAAACTTGTTATTCATTAAGCATTTATACCAAGATAATGGGCTGATAACATTTAAAATCCCACGAAAATCACACTGGTAAGATATCGGGAGTTTCCCCAGTCTGTGTGTGTTAACGATTTTTTTATTTTCCATTAGTACCCAATTTAATCATATTGCGTACTTACAAACACGATGTGTCAGATTGTAAAAAATTTTTCAAATTTTGACAGATTGTAGGCTTGATACTTTTTATTGAATTACAAATAATATTTTATAAATGTGTTGTGTTGATTTTGAATGATAATGTAACAAACCCGCGTTGTTTTGCCCGCAAAACCGGGCGTGAATTATTACTCTGAGTTCGCCTTGTTTGAGCTGTGAATAGCCTGATTTTAGTATCTACATTATCTACATTTTGTCTGATATACGCATTCGCATAATTTACTTACAAATTGAGCATTCCAATGAGGCAAAAATTGCAATTTTTATGTAAACAAAAGAAAAATGCGGCATTCTAATGTTTATGTTTTAGATTTTAGATTTTAGTTCACCATCTCAACGCTGCCTTGATAGCTCAGCGGTAGATCTCTCGCTTCGTAATGCATGACTAACCCCGGCTATAATCCATGGTTCGAGTCCCCGCAAAGACAGTGGAAACTATTTATCTTTTCATGATTGAAAAATAGTTAGGATTCACATTTTCCTGAGCATGTGGATTCCTCGTACCCTTAAAGCATCAAATAATGATGACAATAAATGTCAATAGTCCGGTTCCGGGCGGTCAGCCGCCGATTGAGTTTTGAAGGGGCCCGTAACTGTCTTGCACCTCCTCAAATAGAATGTCTTCCCGACTAAAGCTCATGTAATTAGATTTTTTTTTTGTTCCCTAAAATTATTTGTATGTTTTGTGAATAGTTTCTTGTAGAAGTATCCAACTATCTATACTTGTTTTATGTTTTGTTGATGAGAATGGGTTATATCCCGCTTAAAACGGCATGCCGTTTATGTATAAATCCGTGACTTTTTGGTGAGTCTGTATTGTTTCTGTGGTTTATTGCCACTTCGTCCAAACCCATTTCGTCCAATGCCACTAGGTCCAATTCCCAATTTGGCCAATAGCCATTTTGGCCAATGCCAATTAGGCCAAAACCCATTTCGGCCAATGCCGTTTAGGCCAAAACCCATTTCGGCCAATGCCATTTAGGCCAAAACCCAGTTTGGCCAATGCCATTTGGGCCAATTGCCATTTGGGCCAATAGCCATTATGTGCTGAAATTTTATTTTACTTCCATTTTATTTTATTTTACTTCCATAACAGAATGTCTAAGACAGGCCCGGTCTAAGATGTATGCTTCCATATTGTTTATTGTCATGTGCTGAAAATTTATTTCACTTCCATTATAGATAACAGAATGTCTAAGGTCTATGCTACCATATGCGGTTCCAGGGGGG
>JXSR01S020225.1:78133-96892 GCA_000969725.1 Ophiothrix spiculata | reverse complement strand
ATATACTTCAAATATAGCGATCTGAATCATAGGATCTGTATGTTTTAGCAAAAACAGATGCATTTTGGGATAAGTTGCCAATAGCTTAGAATTTAAAGTCAGAAACAAAAATGTAAGAGTAAGACGATATGCTTTTGGACACTCCTGAACACGTTTTTATCTTCATTACAAGATGTTTGACTGACTTTAAAGAGTGTATTTGTAGCTTTATGATGATATTACAGCCATACCCGTTTGCGTCTGGTGCAAATGATTAAATTATGAAAAGCGCGTTTCCTCTCCAGTCATTGCCGCACCCTAGGTCATAACATCACCACCAAAGTTTTTATGACATTGTTTTTCTTCCTCTCCTTGCAGGTGGGAAATATGAAAGTGAATAAATGAATACGCCAGTGTAAGAAAACCCCAACTCAAATAGCTCCCTTGTGTTAATTATACTTTAAAAAAAGTATAAAATATAAATGCAAACACATCTCTGAAAATGCTTTCTCACTAAAATAGCATTTCCATGTCAATATCCTAATCCTAGTGTCACATTTGACCTTGTAGTTGACTTTTTAGACATTGTTAAATAATTGTTATAGTACATAGTTGCTATATTTAAACAGCCAGTACAAGAAAACCCCAACTCAATGAGCTCCCCTCTGCAACTATATACTAGAAAAATTATCTAACAATGTTTTAAAAAAGTCAACTACAAGGTCAAATGTGACACTATGATTAGGATATAGATATGGAAATGCTTTTTAGTGATTTGAAAGCATTTTCAGAGATTTGTATGCATTTATATTGGAGTTTTTTCTTGTACTGGCGTATTCAAATGTATGGCTACAATGGGTAATCTATGTCGGTATTCCCTAGGCTTGTCATATAGCGCCATCTGCCTCTCTTTTCTTCAAAACACAGAAGAGGGCGACAATTATTGGTTACCGGTTAAGTCATGGTTGAATTCAAGAAATGTTTGCTTGTTAATTTCCTTTACATCAAGTAAAAACATTCTAGAGAAAAAAGATGAGGAAAATTCAGCCGAAAAAATAGTGACCTATAAAAACGGCATTTTAAAAAATCCGAGTGACGCATAGCCCTTTAAAAAAACAAAAAAACATTACCTTGCGGATTTGGGCGTAACGCATAGCCTTTTAAAAAATAAACATAACGCTTGCGGATCTGAAATACCGTATTACCGACACTTTTGTATTTTTTAGGAAAGATTAAAATGTGATTTTTGTACATGTAATATTGTATTTATATCCTAGAATTCCATAGGCACTGAATCTAATAAATCGTGTCCTATGCCGCCTGTCAAAACATGAATGATGCACTGTTGTTTGAAGGGGCAAAATCGGCGAAAAAATTATTTTTTTTTTACGCCGTAGGCATTTATATGTATTAATTTTGGCAATTGGCATTTAAAATGGAGTAGTTTTGGGGCGAAAATGTGTGCATGATGTACTGACAAAACTTTTAATAAACTTGACAAAAATATGCTGAAGTTGTAATTACATTATGAACGTATCATAAATAAGGGAAAAGTAATCTACATTAAAGAAGTATGTAAGTGAATAAATTATTTATTTGTGTGCTTGCTGAATTATTATTTGGGATCCCGAATTTAATTCAACAAATGGTCATAACAGAAAAAGTAAGCATCTTTGAGCCAAATCGTTTGGGGGGTATTCATATCTACGAAAAACAAACCCAATAAGGGACCGCTCACTATTTACGCCAGGGGGGTAATGGGCTTTTTCGATTTTTTAAATCAATTTTTTTCGGATTCCCCCTAATTTCTATTTAAAAATTTCGGGTTCCCCCCTAATGACTGATGAAAAATTTCGGCCCCCCCCCCCGAACTAATTTTTTTGGCAACTATTTTGACAATTAATTTTTTTCATGTATTTTGAGTGTATTTTAAGGCAAACATGATGTGAAACTGAGAGTTAACTGAGGCTATAAAACAAACCCACAGTTTACAGGATGTCCACACAACTATTTTATTTCATTGTAGGCCTATACCGGGGGTACAACTTGTAAAAATTCTTTACTATATAAATAATGAAATATTAAGTGGCTGCACCAGCATTTCAGTTAGGGGTGTGGAGGGGGGCAAAAATGGAGCAAAAATGACCGGAGGAAAACTTATGGAACAAAAAACTTGCTTATTTCAGCTAAAAATTGACATAAAACCTTTGCTCAAAAATGTTTGTTTGTTTTGATTACAAAAATGATGTAATATCATAAAATTCGCGCAAAGCGCGCAATTCTTTAACATTTTACATTTAAATTATAAATTTTCTCTTTCTTTTTTCATTGTTATTTTCTTTGACAGTTGAAAAAAAATTCGCATTCCCCCCTTATTTCTTTGAAAAAATTTCGCATCCCCCCCCCTCTTTGTGGAAAAATAATTTCGCATTCCCCCCTAAATTTTACCATTCCTCCCCTGGCGTAAATAATGAGCGGTCCCTAAGAACAACTTAATCAAAAGTCACTGGTGACAGGGGTGCTTCATTTTTAACACTTTATAGTATTGCTTTAACGGAACTACTTTCGAACAGTAGGTTAAACAATAGAAATGCATATGTATCCGATAGACGATAGAATGTAGACTTATAGACCATTCATATAATTGACATACTGTTGATGGGGTAAATCCGCAGAATCGGACGGGAAATCGGAACTCAGAACGAGGCCAAGTATGTTATTACACTGCCGTGCCCTCGTTCTGAGTTCCGATTCTGTAGATTTACCCCAACAACGGCGGGAGTATGTCAATTATAAGAATGGTCTATACCATTTATATATATATATAGGGGTGGAAGATGTTGGCAAATATCATTTTACTTTTTGGGGTATTCAATTTATACTTTGTTTAATTTTATTTTTTGAAATTATACCACGTAAACTATTAAAATAAAAATGTTAAAGCAATTAAGAACTGTCTTCAAAAAAGGCAACGCTTCCAGATGAAATAAAATAATGTCATCTTTGATGTGAATTATATTTGTAGATGCTCTACTTTTTCCTTTAAGGAGGTTGGGGACAGAAGAGGAGAAAGTATGGGTTACATTGTACATACTGGTCTAAATATTTGGCGTGAAAAATGGGGTTTTAATATAAGTTAAGGACAACACTAAAGATGTTTTAGTTTATATATAATATTAGTCCAATCAGTAAAATCAATCTGAATATTTGTTTTTAAAAAATGTCGCTGCTTATATAGAGCTTTTTCATAATTGATCAAAGCGCTTTACATTTATTCCGTTACCACTAGAATACAGCCAGCTGCCTATTCAAGCGCTCGATGTCAGTATTCCTAGTAACTCCCCTTCATAACGCTTGGGTCGACGAGGCAAGTGTGATAAAGTGATTTGCCCAGGTTCACAACAATCAATCAATCAATCAATCAAAAAGTCATTTATGTCCTAGCGCCAGTATCATACAAAATGTTCTAAGGCGCTCAAAGCTCAAAAAGTTGGCACCAACGGGGCTCGAACTCACAACCTCACGTTTATGAGTCCTGCCGATTTCCGCTAGACCATACGTGCCCACGCTAATCTCCAAACTAGTTTTGACAAGTAAAAACAACACAGACACATTCAGGATGATTCCCTCCACTTTTTTCAAATATATTTCCCATAACTATATGACTATGCGGGAAAACGGACAAGTTATAATATTCAAGTATAATTATTCGTGTTCTTGAAAACATGATTCCCATCATACATCAGTTCGGCGGAACTCACAATTCGGATACGTATCCGAATTTGGATACTCCGTATCAAAATTCTGATTCCCTTATCCGAATTTGGATTAAAAACAGCTGAAACGGGATATCAGCTGAAATTTATATTCAGCTTCGCCGCGCACCATACCGTTATGTATAAAAGTCAATAACATTATCATCATTTGTCATCTAAAGTCCATAAAGAAAGTTTTGGCCAACTTTATTTTGCCTTCTGTGATAAGGAGCTATCAGGACATGATTCGAAGCTGTCCCGCTGGAATTGCACAGATGGAAATGATATTTCCACAGATAGATTTATCATAAATGCAAGAAAGACGTTCTACATGTAGGCCTACTTGCCATCTTGCACTATCGATCCTAATTTGATACGGGTATCACAATTTGGATTCAAAATGTACGTGGGTATCCAAATTCGGATACGTATCCGAATTGTGAGTTCCGCCGAACTGACATGTAAATTAAAAGTTAAACGACTTGTGTTTCTACTTAAAGAATATGTTATTAATACACATGTATATTCATTTTCTCAAGACAAACTTTCTGTCGCTAATCTCCAAATTAGTTTTGAAAAGTAAAAAAACCAGACACATTCAGGATAATTCCCGCCACTTTTTTCGAATACATTTACCATAACCTATGACTATGCGGGAAAACGGACAAACCAAATTCATTTTGAACATAAGTGGCCATATTTCTATTTGTGATAACCGTAGCTAGCGAAGCTTAGCGAATTACTAATAACTTAATTAACTTTTTAATAGAAACATTATATTCAAACCGATTTTACTGATATCTGTGCTAAAACACTGCTTTAGTGGTGACATTGTATTAAAAAAACAATTTCACGCCAAATATTTAGACTAGTATATTTTAACACACAATGTAACCCATAACATCTGCAGATGTATATATTTCATATCAAAGATGACATTATTTTATTTTATCCGGAGGCGTTGTCTTTTTTAAAGACAGTTCTTGTTTTAACTACATGCAATGAGCCTTTTGTATATCCAGTCCAGATAGTCCAGTATGAGGGGTTGAAGGGTATCGCTATCATTGTCTACTCCCAAGAATGCAAATGAGGATAATGAGCTTTATTCCGACTTCCATTGATCAATTCAGTATCTTATTATATCATGCTAATGTCTATAAATAAAAATATATAATATAGGCCTATAAACTTTGACAGTTCACCAGCTATATGCAGGCAGACGTGTTCTACCAAGAGACCGTAAAGAAAAAGTTCTCGCTTGGTGTCCTGCTGGTAGACAGGTCAACTGTGAAATCAGGTTTACCTTCAGCAACCGTCACTGGTTTCCAGTTTCATGCAGCTAAATGCAAATGCATGCGCTCTTTTAACACCACTGGCTGGACAAAAGGTCAAATTGACCGCACAGCGCGAAAGGTGACAAGCGTGGATATTTACATTATTTGGCCTTGGTCAACAGTATCAAGTGTTTGCCAAGTGGCCAATTTTGATCACAACAGAACAACAGAAATGCAATAAAAATTGCATCTGCGACCATCTTGTGCATTTTTCTTCCATTCGTATTAGCAAGGACGATCTGATTTGATTCAAGGCATATAGTCCTTGGTATTTAAACATTTGCCAGACTCTGTACTTTCAGTCAATCGATTCAGATCATTGGTGGATGCTCTCTAACTCGACTCAACTGTACAGTATCGGTGTAGCAGGATCGAATGTGAGTCCCCCGTTCTAATTGCCCGGGTTATATAGCGAAGTATAGGCTAACAACTCTCACGCAACAATTATAGCTTCACGCTTTATTCCGTTATGGTCTATGGAAGGCGGACTATTATTTCAGGGGGACTACGAATACTTTAACACCGGTAAGTGAAGTTTTTGCAACCAATAATTAAACCTAACCTGGCAAAACCTTTTGCTCAACGATAAATGATCATTTTTGGTGCTCTTGATGATGCTCTTGTGGTTTCAGGAAGAATTCGTGCCAATGGTTATTTTTTAGAGCAAGAATCCTTGGAACTGAAACTGAAAATTACAAAAATCGTGAGGTGCACATTTAGAATAGCATTCATGATTATGCATACAATTCTATTTTTTGTACCAGAATTACTAAAATTGTGCTAGGATGCTGTTCCAAATGTACACTTAATGAATGTGGGTTTCCGGTAACCCTGGCTGACTTGATAACAATTTCGTTTTATTTTCATATCATCATTATCCGATCATGCGATAAATTATAGGCCAAATCATTCATTGCGTGGTGCTTCTTTTCATTTTCCAAGAATGAACTTCACCATGAACATGATGAAGCCGGTGAAGATATGACCAATATAAATTAATTACACATTATTATTAAATTAGCATGATTAGGGATAGTCCCAGAGTGACTCAAGAGAGTGGCATGAAAGGGACTGTTAGGGACTGCTTACAGGGGTGTGTTTGGAAGTGTTTCATCAATTTTTACTAAACCCAGTTGACATACACACACAATCCTAACACTCATTGAACATTGAAATGATCCATGAGGTCTATTAATAGAATACAACTTTTATAAAAAATAAGGTACCGGTAGCTAATTTTAAAACAATTATAATTTTATTTTTTTTGCCCCATTTATCATTACGAATTATGAGGCTCTTAATTTTTGACGCAAGATTTGAAATTATGATATCTGAACATGCTGAAGGTTATCATAAGTTTTCAACACGAATGACCATTTACATTTACATGTATAGTGTACCCATCCGCAGAGACACATCCCCAAAACATACAACCAGTGACAATGGCTATGAATTCGATTTTAAGGTGTCATTTTTGGATGTCAGTATCAAATAAATCAATGAAATCTTTATTAACGTTTTCATACCACAGTGTTTTCATACTAAGCAAACTTAAATCGAATTATTTCAATGAACATCGAAAAAAATCACTATATTTCCATTATTTTCATTCATTCACAAGAGCCATTTTCGTTGTTTTGGCTTGAACCAAGCTGTATGAAAATATAGGCCTACAGCTTGGCTCAAGGACAGCCTATCACACTTATTTGTGCATAAAATGAATAATGCCATATATAAATGGTACTTGAAAAACTGAAATTACTTTTTCCGCATCCAAAAGGAACCTGTTTGAACTAAATTTATGAAAATCTCGTTGTACAAAACAGAGAGAAATCCAACACTAAGATTTGGTTTGTTTACTTGGTTACCATGGTTACACGTCTTTATCCATCATTTTTGTGCAACTACAACTCCAGAAAGTTTTTATAATAGGTAAATTTAGTGTAAATTCTTAGTCGAGTGTTCCAGTACATATTTGATGAAAATTGCCATTTCTTGGGACATTGGGTATGTGCACTTATGCAATAGGCTTGATTGCAGACCTCCCTTCTGGCAGTAATTTCGGGTAAATTTTTCCAAGCATGATATTATGTGTATATGTATTTATGTATTTTTAGATAGGCTATTAGCTGTATTTTTTTAGACGTTAGCCTTTTCAAATCCCAAAACTTGTATCTATAGCTATAGGCCGATATACAACACAACATTACACTGTCTAATTTTTATCAAATATTATGGCAAATTGAATTGTCAGTAAAGACATAGCAAGGTCGTCCACTTGTATTAAATGTTCTATATCCCTACTTAATGAAACACATAAAGTGATACTTTACAAGGAAATCTCCCATCATTTGAGATAATCGCCAATTAATAACTTAACCCTTGTCTCACCAACGTATTTTTGTAACGTTTGTTATTAGTGGAAGGGGTGGGGTACCACCCCTATGGAACTGGCAAAAAGTTAAGTTGTTTTGTACCATAGTATAGGGTCTCATCTTTCCATTGATACCAAAATCATGAAAAACGGCCAAGGCTTTGACGTCACAAGTACTTCCGAAATTTGGCTGTAAAAGTTCTAAATATCGGAATTTTACCCGGTTTTTTGCTTATAAAGAAGGTGGTACCTACGATGTTTTTGCGCTAAAATGACTGCTAAGGATGACTTTACAACTATTCAAAACCCTTAGGTCATGTTCCTTTGCGTATTTATGCGACAGAGAATCATCCGATAGGGGGAGTAATACCTGGTCAAGAAGAAAACTTGATATCAATGATAATTACTTGCTTGGATGCGCGTCGCAGATGTTATCGTTCTGAATGGCTGCAATCGCGATATCCTTCTGGATGGAGATTTGCTTTCAAGATTGGTCTAGACACCAAGACCTTTTCATAAATTTGGCCGATTTATTCATAAAGCATAGCAAATTTTGCTTTTTCACTTCGATAGCAGGCTACAATGTACCAACAAGACTGAGGGTTTTCGTAGCAGTGGTGTAGCCACGTTTTTCCCAGGGAGAGGGGCAGGGTGAAACCACCCTGGCAGAAACTCTGCCCCCCCCCCCTCTTCCCCCCCCCAAAAAAAAAAATGAGAAAATAGTGAGCAACTTAGCAAGAGAAAAATAAATGCCAAAATAATTCATTCTTGCCATTTTTTCCCCAAAAAGAGGCAACATTTTTTTTGCAAATTTTTAAGATAGCCTGCTGATTTGGAGTCCTGCACTGTTCCACAAGACCAAACGAGCAAGACACGAGCCATATAAATAGGCCTACACTGTAAAAATGATCGTTTAAAAATGTGTTGTCCGCAACATGTTACATTTTTAAAGCTGTCATAAATTGATATCGGGCTTCGTGTTCCAGGTTCATCATGATATCAACCCAATAATAATGCGCGACCTGGTTCCAAACAATGACCATGCCTAAAACATGTTAATGGTAACATTACACATACCCACACCACGTTTTTCGTTTTTATATAGGCTATTCCATATTTGTTACTTTCGAGCTTGCGATCATTGCTTTCATGAATGTAAGGTTAAAAGAGTAAATTGGTTGTCATGCAGGTTGACCTATAACAATTATGTTAAATTATTCACGTGTTAACGGTGTTTTAAACAAAGGTGTGTTTTAATAAAATGATATTCTCTATATGTGACCCATTATACGGACCATCAGATTTGTTTGGAGACACCAGTCACACCAAAACTAGAATGAAAACAAACAATACAACAAATAGTGCGAATAACTCGACTTTCCATTGTCAAATTAATTTCAATTCGTATTTGTTTGAAAGCTTTGAAGTTCAATCTGGTCGAGTTTCAATGAAACTTGAAAGCATCTGTGCCCTTGGTGGAATTGTCGTGTCCTTTTATTTGGTGGATTTTGATTGTAATAATTAATATATTACAGACGTGCAAATCACAACTAATCACCAAAATTAATACAAATATCCATCAATTTATATCAGAACCATTGTATCCTGAATATTATATTATTATATATAAATGTATACACAAGTTCATTGTCACAAGAATAAGAGATTGAATTTATTTGTTGTTATTGTCCGATAACAAAACTACCCAGACATGTCTGTTGTGTATGCAGCAAATTGAATTATGAAACCTTGAATACTAAATAGGGGAAGGTGGGGTGAGTTGGTCCTCTTTTTTCAGACGCCCTTGAATTGGTCTAGAAGATTTCCTTGTTTACAAAAGATAGATAGATCTGCTCAAAAAGTTTACTATGGTAATACAAAAACTCATTTCAATGATATAACTCTCACAAAGCGATGAGCTCGGTCTTGATTTTTGTGTGTGAAATCGATGCTTTATGCATGACCAAAAATCAACAGTGGCATATTTCTTCACGAGAACAGAAACACGTGATGGGTCAACTCACCCCGAGGGCTAACTCACCCCACCCGCCCCTATTACCATTTTATTTTGAACAGTTTTTAGTTTACACACATCATGTTCGAAGCTACTTCTTAACATGCTCTCTTATATTTTATGTGTACTTTTTAATTTCCATGATATTTTTCTTTTTAAATTATTGGATTCAGCTGCGTGATGGAGGGAAGGAAACTTGGCTGACATCATCACGGAAACATCTTTACACGGAGCTCCCAGTCTAGTCACCCCTGCCAGAGCTAGGAAATAGTACTTGCTTGCAAACGGAAAATATTTATATTTTTAATGAGACAAAGTACTTTGGGAGTATGGTCAATGTCCGCAGCATATTCCCAGGTCTGGATCATTGTTTGGATTCGGAAGGGAAGGATTGACCAATGGATGCAGAGAGATTCGACAGGATTTTGAATTATCGGGAAATTAAGACTGAACTTTTAGGTCATATCCAAGACAGTGTATGATGTGTTTCTAGAAATAGTCAGCTCGCTGTTTGCATTATGATTTCATGTGGAGATAAAATATGCTGGGTTGAGGTATAGGCACGTATGACCAGTCTGTGTCAACATTCTGTGTATAAACAAGCCAACTACTTATGATGGAAGTTGGAGTAATGTTTTTGCCAATTTTATTTCAGGTCAATGGAACACATATAAACCATGTTTACCGTATAAATGATTTAGTTCGACCTAAACATGCTTAAGCATCAAGTTGAATTCTGATGATATCTCTTCATATTCAGTGGATGAATACTCAATTAATATTTGACACAATGGGTTGAAAAAGAGGTGAATTTATCTCCATCATGAGACAAACTCCAATATTTTGTCGGATATTTCTCTTATTATTTATATCATTGTTTGGTCTGGAATTATTCTTAGGATCTTTATCTACACCTTCGTCGTCAACAAAATGGTTTGCTACCACGGTTATTTCTGGAAATGTAGATTCCAGTATCAACAATGATGATAATAGCATCCATAGTTTTAAAGATAAATTAGTTCGGCGTTGGAGAGAACAGACGACGTATAACAGGAGTATTGAAGATCGACAGTCATTATTATCTATCAAAGATCAACAAAGACACGAGAATAAAGGTGAGTTCATAAAATCATTGATAAATTGGTTATTCCTACAAATTTCGCATCAAGAATATATAGCTTTGTTATAACTTCTGGTAAGTTTGTATTCATGATTCTGTGCGAGACTTGGGCAGACGCTGCGGCCAATTCAAATCTCTACATCAGTATTATAGGACCTACTCTAGATACGCAAGCCCGTAGCCGGGGGTGGGGGTGCTGTGGGGGCGTCGCACGCCCCCCCCCTCCAAAAAAAATGACAATGTACAAAAAAGGTCCACAAAATTCCTTAAATGTCCACCAAAAGAAAATACAACGCACCTAAATACGTAAATATAGGTCGTAAAAATACTGAACAAAATGCTTGCAAAAGTTCTGAAAACTTTCTTTTTTGCTTGTCACTTTGTCAAAACCACTAAAATTAGTTTAGGGTCGACCAAAACGAAAATTGTCTATCTATAATATAGGCCTATTATGTTTTTGAATACCATCATGAACAGAACTTTGACTCAAAATAGTCAAAGTTCAAATGCGTCTGAAGGAATTTTTGGTAACAGCCCGCTGGTCCGAAGGTTCGTTATAGTCCTTAGGTTTGCTAGTCCGAAAATGAAATAAGGTTCGCCAGTCCGAAAGCGTGTTTTCCTATACCTGAGGGTTCCTATATAGTCCGAATTTAAAAAAATGTCCGTCAGTCCAAATATAGGGTTCGCTATAGTCCGAATTTGAAAAAGGGTTCGCTAGTCCGAAAATGAAATAAGCTCCGCTAGTCCGAAATTAATAAGGGTTCGCTAGTCTGAAAATAAACTAAGCTTCGCTACTATCCGAAAATGACAAAATGTCCGAAAAAATCGGGATTGTTAATCAACATAATCAATATTTTTCGGACTAACGAACCCTATATTAATTTCGGACTGGTGAACCTTATTTCATTTTCGGACTGGCGAACCTTATTTCATTTTCGGACTAGCGAACCTTATTTCATTTTAGGACTAGCGAACACCTTAACTTTGGACTAGCGGACCTCTTTTTCATTTTCGGACTAGCAAACCTTCGGATCATAGCGAACCTTCGGAAGAGCGAACCTACGGACTAGCGGGCTGTAATCGTATATGGTATATGTCGCTGATTTATCTGAAGTTTAATAACACAGACTACAGATTGTGTTGCAGTGCACTTTTATATAGTAAACTTAAGTAATATGAGTCATAATATACCCAGACTAAAAAGAAAATAACATTGGTGATTATCATGATTATGTTGATGAAAAAATGATAAGAAAAGGCAGGCCGGCGATAGAAATATTATTACTAGATGAAAGCCGAGGGAAAATGAATCACTTTCTACATCACATGGTGTGATATGGAAAAATATTTTGGTCTCTAATACTGAACTTACTGACAAAACTTTTATGATACACAAATGCAGTGTTCCTACTAAGGAAAAAAAGGTTCGAAATAAGGTTCGCTAGTCCGACAATGAAATAAGGCTCGCTAGTCTGAAAATGAAAAAGGTTTCGCTAGTCCGAAAATTAGATAAGGTTCGCTGGTCTGAAAATGAAATAAGGTTCGCTAGTCCGAAATTGAAATAAGGTTCGCTAGTCCGAAATTGAAATAAGGTTCGCTAGTCCGAAAATGAAAAAAGGGTCCGCTACTCCGAAAAAAAAAATTAGGTTCAATCAATCAATCAATGATGATGTACTTGCATGACTTGCATACCCCATTAAGGAGTTGCTAATCAACAAAACTAGCGGACCCTATTTTATTTTCGGACTGACGAACCTTATTTCATTTTTGGAATATCGAATATTATTTCATTTTCGGACTAGCGAACCTTATTTCATTTTTGGACTGGCGACCTAATTTCATTTTCGGACTAGCGACCCTTATTTCATTTTCGGACTAGCGAATCTTTTTTTTTTTTTTCATTTTCGGACTGACGAACCTTAGGATTAGCGAACCTTATTAATTTCGGACTAGCGGACCTTATTTCATTTTCGGACTAGCGAACCCTATTTTATTTTCGGACTAGTGAACCTTCGGACTAGCGCGCGAACCTTCGGACTAGCGGGCTGTAATCGGAATAACATGCAAAATGATCAACAATCTGACAATTCTACAGATAGGAATGGGCCCTACAACAGTGGAGCCTACTATATGCTACCAAACGCCAATATTTAGAGATTGCTGATGGGGCCAGTTTTGTGACTTATCTCATCAGTCATTTTTGCTTCAAAATAATTCTTGATTCGGAGGCTTTCAAAATTATTGAACTTATGTGCAATTTGTAATCGAAAAACATAAAACGTTGTGGCAAATTATATACATGTGGAAGGAGCTAAATAATATATATTTAAACAAATACCTTCGAATCTACCTCCTTCGTTCATTTGTTTCTCCGGAACTCCTTGTTGTTACTGTCCTTAGAGGTCAGGTTTAGTGCAAGGCCATGTGGACATGCGGCATTACCGTCGAGCTTTCTGTGTTATTTTCAGGGGGGAACACTTATCTGTGCATGTTATTATACCATGCGCGTGAATCGCTAGAATTTACGAGATTCACAGAATATGTAAAAATATATGCGTAGCAAGGACATGAACATAAAAAAGCATTATGACATGGAATGAAACTTAGGCTTCATCCAGGATTCGGACAAAAAAAAATACCTAAAATTGAACAGATTATTTCAAGAAAATCATAAAAACTGGAAAACCCGTTAATTAAGTGGAATCTTTATACTAAAATAGAGGATTGTCATAAGCACCCATAAATCTTGAAACATTTTTAGCAATACCCAAAACGCGAATCCTGATATCAATTGGGTCTATATATGGGATTCGTTTCTGACGCTTTACAATCTTAGGGCTCGAATAACTGTCTTTTTGTCTGACCCTTTCCCCTATAGAGGTATATTCGAATTTTCCGGTCAGCTATTTGTTCCTGTGTTTTACTAAATAAGCAAGATAAGATACAATGAATTAAGGACAATTTATTGTGTCCATTATGTTGAGTGATCCAGGTATCCGGCAATCGACTTGTTAATTTTCATAATCATAAATTTAATTGAAGGGCCTATATTACCGTTTAAGTTTAAAATAATAGATAGGCCTATATCTGTGTCGGTTACCTTCATATGGTCATATTGGTCATGGGCGTCATTTCATTTTGAAGTGTGGGGGGGTCAAGGGGGCAAATAAATCGTTTGTATTCAAAACCGTGGGGGGGACTTGATTGTGTCCCCCGTCCTTCAAAACGTGGGGTGGGGGGGGGGAGTGTCCCCCCCCCTGAAATAACGTCCATGATATTGGTCATGTTGCAACTCACTTGCATTTAATCTTGCTGGTTCTCCTTGTTAAGGGTTTTATTAAGCTCCAAAATTTTTCGAAATACGGAAAAACGGAAGAAAACAGAAAAAGCGTTTTTTACTATTAAACAACATAAACAGAACAACAAATAAACATACCATCATACATTAAATTTTAGGTTAAATTGATCCTCGTCACAATCGCTATTTTGCACGCCCCACGCTACAGACAGATGATTGACATGAAAGTGCATGATATTTTTATCACGGAAAAGAAAACTTATAAAACACGGAAAATTTGCCAGCTTACAGGCATATCTGATGTCTTATTTGCAGACAGCCAAGATGTAAAATAGTTCCAGTTATATAGACCAGACAGGAAAGCCCTGAATAAAAACTTGTCCCTGAATCCTGACGAGATTCCCACTTCGTCTTGTGTGTGAAGAGTGCCGAATTTATAACTTACAGATTTTCGGTCATATATAGAGTACGATGATTTTCAAACTTTTGAAAGTGAGGTTAGGCTAACGACAGACAGGCACAATAAGCTTTGACCAATGAGCATTTTGCGAAGAACGCGTTTTTTCAGGACCGTTCATCCGTTTTACATACAACTTGGTGAGAATCTTAAAATTATCTAACTTTCTAGGAAGGGGAAAAGTTCCTTTATTTTTTCGTGAGACAGGTTTTTGGATATTTGATTCCGAATTGCATAATTGAATACTAAATTACGCATCCCTGGTACGCGCTGAACGAAAAACTTTTGTTTTCTTTTCATATAATTTTGAATAATATTTTAAAATATATGTGTGCAAAAGATGAAGTTCAAAATAATTTCAGAACATATCGCACAGTGAAAATCCAATATGGCCGCTGTTGCCATGGCTACAAAAGAAGCGACATACTATACGTCAAAATGTAATGAAATGAATTCGCACATTGATATGTACACATTATATCCAAATATGAATGTCATATTGAGTGTTGTTTTCAGAAAATCACCTTTGAAACCCTAACCCCCCCCCCCCCCCTTCCTTAATTGATTATTTTGATTTGTGTTATTTTTATTTGTTAAAAATTAGCCTACCAAAGTACCCATATGTGGTCTTTGGTACAAAAGATTAAAAAAACCGTTATCAATATATCATTAATATGAATACTTTAACTTTACGTTGCATTTTCCCTTATCATACAGAAAGCAGACAGCTCAAAAACTATGCAAAGAGGAAAAGCTTCCAGCAGATTTCATTGCCATCAGTCCAAACAATCAGTACTCCACGGTATGAAATCAGTGCAGACAATCAACTATCAGTACCCGGCAGCTTCCCATTCCTACGTCATGACTATGTCTGGAAACCAGACGGCCCGGGTGAGATGGGAAGGCCTGTAGAGATACCTCAAGATTCCGGAGGAGGGAATGCAGATGAGATGTTCAAGATTAATCAATTTAATCTGATAGCAAGTGACGTCATTGCCCTTAATAGGACGCTACCAGATGTTCGTCCTCCGAGGTTCGTATCAATTAGGCCTACAATTATACCTATAAGTTTTCTAAACCGTTCCACCGTCACGTAAACGTTCACATAAAGCATGATCTATCGTCTGGTCCAAAGTTAATGACGTGTTAGGTGAACGTTAAACGTGAACGGCAGGGACTGGTGAACGGTTTAGAAAACTAAGGGCCCGGCGTCCGGGAACTAAATGATGTCTGTACATTTATGTATCAAAAACATAAAAGGTAAACAAAGCGCCTATGTTGAAAAACGATTTTCTCTGTGTCTTTTCTTCTTTTACAAACTTGACAAAATAATGTCATTTTGGTCCACTTTTTGTGACATATTCAAATATTTTGTACCTTTCCATCCGATGTACATATATTTTACATCATTTCAAAATATAACCAAACTTTGCCAGTCATTAAACACAAATCAAATAAACTTTGCACGGTTGAATTTCATTTAATAAACCTGTATATTGTAACATTGCAAATTGTTTTTTGAAAAGAACAAAAAAAGACCAAAATTGTACAAATATGTAACAGTTTTGAATATTAATCCAAAAAAATACAAAAAGGCAAATTCAAATGAGGACCGTGGATTAGTGCTGGTAAATAACCCATTTGGCTTGTTCAATTCATGTTTGTTCGGTTTTATAAATTATGTATAGATGTAGGCCTAGCCAGCCCTGTTTACTTGTAAAATGTGCCGAACTGAGCTCCATTCTGAAACTATCTTAGTGACTAATATTCACTCCATGATTCTTTCCTGTCCATAAATTTTCATGTCGACATAGTATAGATAAGTTCCATCTAAGCTCTTGACTACTGTGAATTTCCTTTTCACATTCAATTTAATATATTTCACATGTTGTAAGATTAGACAAGTAACTCTATTAACTCTCAAGTAAATCTCATACAATTTCCTGTACAGAAGGAAACATGAAAATGATACGTCAATGAGAAAGAAACTTTATAGATCTACGTGAAATAGTCACATTAGGCTATGCTAAAGTCTGTACCGGAAAAAAAAACTCTGGGTCACATGAAACTTCAGCCGATACTTTATAGCTTTAAAGAGCAGAATTTCCGGTTTTACAAACGTAAAATTTTACAATTCTTCGCGTTGTGCTTGTAAAATTTTATTCGGGGAACAAATGTGTGAAAAAAATCACGAAAACGTACTTACCGTAGGCCTATACCCTATTGTAGGCTTCTGCGATAATAAGAGATTCTGGTTTGGTTATCAGAATATCTTGTCCGGTATTAGGCATCTTTGTATTATTTTTACCTATTTTTGTTCTATCTATCTATATGCAGATGTAGGCCTGCCCAGTTTACTTGTAAAATGTGCCGAAATGAGCTGCATTCTGAAACTGTCTTTATAGTGACTAATATTAACTTCATCATGTTCATAATTCTTTCCTGTCCATAAATTTTCATGTTGACATTGGAGATAAGTTCTCTTTAAGCTCTTGACTACAGCGAATTTCCTTTTCACATTCAATTTAATATATTTCACATTGTCAGAATTTCCCGTTTTACGAACGTCAAATTTTACGTTTCTTAGCTTTTCTTCATGTTGTATACTTGTAAATTTTTATTCGAGCGAGGAACCAGTCAAATATATTTGAAAAAAGATCGCGAACTTACCGTACTGTAACTTATTGTAGACTTTTGCGATAATAAGGATTCTGGTTGTGGTTTCGGGAAATTTAATCCGGTATTAGGCATCTTTGTTGTATTTTGACCTGTTTTTGATATATCTATGGACATTATACATTTTAGATCATCGTGATTTTTTCTATTTATATTTTTGTTCGAAATCCGCTCAAGTTTACATCACGATTTCCACGGAATTTCCGTAATGGAACCACCGGACTTCACAACTCCTTCCTCTTTCAGGTTGTATCTCACGTTACGCTACTAAATTATATTGATTCTGCCAGGCTAGGTCTCGTCCTATGTAGGCCAATCCAAAGCAACAGATAATTCTACTAAAAACGTTTTATACGATACGAAGCCCGACTTCAGATCTTGGGAAAACCAGTATTGTTTTCTTGTGAACAGATTGAATTTCCTCTTGATTTATAGAGGAAATCTGACAATAGTGAATCAATCACGATTGTATGTCAAAGACGTGTGAGCAATACTTCCATGATGGGGATAATTAGTTTGTTGTGCATGTCAATTTATTATTATTTATGATGTTACAAAATGGAGTCCATAAATTTGTCGAGTTCTATTAACTTATGCAGTTAGGCCTATAAGTGATTCTGATCTCGCTGCGAAAAAAAATCTGTGCATGCTTTTCGATGAATTTGTGACAAGCTTAGATATTTTGAAGATTTTTACATGTTGTTGCTATGCCCTTTAATACCCTTTCATGTAACATCCACATCTTGTAAACAAGCATGCAAATATAGCTGAGATAAAATGCTCGAAAGAGGTAAACCCTTTCAGCATGTTCACTAAAGTCGCATTAGTTTACAAAAGCACATTAACTAAAAGGGGGAACGTTTGGACAGTTTGGTGAATGGGTTTTGCGTATTTCAGCGCATTCCGATTCAGCCATGACTTTGTGCGAGTATTTTTTATAAGTGAGGCGTTACTAAAACGGGTGTTTATAGTGAGATGCTATGTAATTAAAACATAAGGACATTAAAAATTTATATTTCGGAAACTTTCAAAATTATCGTTTAGGCCTACTTTGGCACAAACATGTGAGTCTCTTTTACGGTAAAGTGATTGTCACGAAAGATGAGCTACCTCTCAAAAATCCGGTTATTCAGCCTGTTAAATTTACAGATTTACATGTTGTTTCCATGGTGTTGTCTATAAACAAAACACATTCAAAAGACAACAGGTCAATATCATTTGCCAAGATAGACTGAACAGTTGATGAGTCGATCAGGATAATTTTTTTGCAGACGAAATAACATATTTTCCAGAGATGTTTTGTGTCAACTTTTTGTGATAAGCCTGTATGATATTTTATGCCAATAAATTCTAGTATCATACCAAGTGACATTGAAATCCCATTCAGCACAGCCTATGTGAATTCTTAAAACAGCCATATGATGTTTAAATATTCATAGATTTGGTCATAACTTGAATTGTATTATTATTCAGAACGTCTATCTAACGCCTATCTAACGCCTATCTAACGTACCTCACCTATCCCTTTGACCAGCAGTGTAAAGGGGTTGTTTATCACAATAGTAAATGCGAGTCATACCCAAAAATTCAGCAGGGTGTCAGAGAAACGGGACTCTGAAGAATAGTGACAGCATTAATGGCAAAATTAATCTTTGGACCAAGTGTAGTACTAGGTCTCACTCAAAATGTAGGTCTGTGGGGCACTCAGTGGCGGCACCAGATAGGGGTAAAGGAGGCATTTTCCCCAAAAAA
>JXSR01S020225.1:47799-60363 GCA_000969725.1 Ophiothrix spiculata | reverse complement strand
AACTCATGCTAAACAGACAGCAGTGGAGAAAATTCATCATGGCTTCCGACCGCGGTCGAAATAGATAGATAGATAGACATAAAGTATTTATAGTATTTAACGAGAGATCGTTGTCCTTCAGAGGTGACGTAAATTACCCATCGGTCCCATGTACAGAAGAGTCATATCTATTGCTGTCAGTATTTATAACATTCGGCTGAAAACCAGGCTAACCCCAATAGTGCATATGCATTAAATTCAAGGGATGCATCCATAGTGTGAAAGACAGAATATTGGAAAGAAATTTCAATTTTAGATGCAGGAGGAAACCAAAGTGTTCGGAGAAAACCTTTGAGGACGAGTATGGATCGACAACCAAATTCATGTGTAACCTAGGTCTGACCGGGAATCAAACCCGGGCCGCAGTGGTGGAAGGCGAGAGATGAAACGCTGCGCCAACCCCCCCCCCCCCCCCAGTATCATAAAGAGTAGGGTATCCTACCCCTGATTGTTTCGGTCAAATTCTGGACTTAACAAATGTGTCTGTGCGTTAATCTCAGTGAGGCCTGCACAATAAATGAAATAAAAAGAAAATATAATCAACATCTTTAGTAGTTTCTTTGATTGATACCCCCCAAATATGCTTATTCCATTTGATATTACGATAAATTTTCAGTTGTTTATACTTGTTCTCATTTTACCATCAGAACCCGTGTGGTATGTCCCGTCATAGACTCCATCAGTGATACCACGTTTCAATACATCTCTCTCAATGGCATGGCTAATATCGGTGGGTTCTCCTGGTTTCCCGAATTCCTTTGGAGGCCTGTCTCAAGAAAGGAACGTCAACGGTTATACGGGGATGTCAATTTGCCTATCAGGTTAGTAAAACCTATGATGTTTTTTCTTTTACATCTTGACTATTCTTGATTTGCAGATTGGGAAAATTAGAGCTAAGACATAAAAAAAGCATCTTGGGATCTTGACAAGTAAATAGACTTGCCCATTCTTACATGTACATGTTACCTTACCCAAAGTTTTTTAGCAATTATGGGCCATTTTTTCCCTCTTTCCTTTCGTCCGCTTCTTTTCTTTCTCTCTCGCTTTCTCTTTTCTTCTCTTTATTTTCTCAGTCTTCTTTCCTCTCTTTCTCTTCTATTTTCCCCCTGCCTCCCAAATTTCCCTGTCAAATTTTTGTCACGGGGTAGTCTCCCGCAGCTGGCTACGCTACTGTTTACAGGTTCGTTATGAGGACAGTAAAATTATTTCTTTACATCCCAATCTTTAGTATCAGGGTTTTAAAAACAATATATTTCAAAAGCAATTGGTTTATTGGTAAAGAAAACATCAAGAAAAATATCAAACAGTCCAAGCAGCTAGATGTTTTTAGCAATTAACCAGGGCATGCAGTCATGGCAAAACTTGTTCTGTTAACGTAAGGCAAAAAAAACCCCACCAATTGTTGTGTTGCCCTCAGTGACCGACCCTATTCAAGAATTAAAACAAACAAAAAAGGGTGGGTAAAGCACCCAATTTTGCTCAGATTGGGTGTTTTTTGAGAAAATATTTTAAGAATTGTGGAAAATGCACCCAAATTTCATAATTTTGGTGCTTTTTAAAAAAATTATTTTAAAAAAATATTTACCGATCGACCTACTCATTTTTTCAGAAATTCCACTTGAAGGCAACACAACAATTTTTTTTTCTTGGCCTAATCAAGCACTGATTTGATCCATACCAGAATAATTTCTTTTACAGAACTCCTGCTATGGCTGGTGGCCTATTTTCCATCCATCGGGAATTCTTCAATTATCTCGGAGGATATGATAGAGGGATGCGGATATGGGGCGCTGAAAACCTCGCAATGTCATTCAAAGTAAGTTCTTTACAACAATTATTGATATCTTTTACAGAAATAAAAAACAACAATGACTGACTGAAATTGAGAGCTAGGCGTCAATGTAACTAGTGCTTGATAAATGATGAGAGGTGGATATTTGGTTTTATTGCCATTATATGTATATATCTGGTCATGATGTATACATATAATCACAGTGGGCGCGTGTGGTCTAGTGGAACAGAGCAGGACTCATGATCGGAAGGTTGTGAGTTCGAGCCCCGCTAGTGCCAACGTGTTGTGAACCTGGGCAAATCACTTTATCACACTTGCCTCGTCGACCCAAGCGTATTGGGGAGCTGTTTAGGGGGGATATCACAACCTAAGTGCTGATAGGTCTGCGCCTTTGGTCATTGGCCGCAATTGGCCTAGTTTAAGGCGAAATGGTTCTGACGATTCCCTTGTTACCGCGTAATAATAATGGCCAGCGCTTTGTAACCACTGGAAAAGGCGCAATATAAATGCCGGAATTATTATTATTATGATAGTGCCTCAAACTAGTTGAAATTGGTTCAGCTAAGGTTCAAAAATGCCTTGGGAGGCCACTTAAGTATAATGCTGCAGGCATAGCGTGACCAAGAAAAAGGTGAAATAGGGTTGTTTTTTTATGACAGAAGGCTGAATCAGGTGACATCGTTTAGGGTATCAAAAACAGCCATTTTCAAGAAGTATGGTACGTTTTCAAACCCTTGTGTTAAAACAGTAATGGAATATCCACATTTACGGTGTGAATAGCGGAAAAAGGGTATTATTTTGGTTTATTTTGGCTTCAGAAAAATCACCCGTTAGGAAATTCGGGGTTAAAACAGTAATGGAAAATCCACATTTAAGGTGTGAATAATGGAAAAAGGGTACTTTATAAGTGGTATTTTTCACGCTACATTTATTTGCGCGCTTTTCGCGCAAACTGAGATTAGCGCGAAAATAAATGTACCGCGAAAATTAATGTGGATTTGTTGCAAATGGAATTCTATACTCGGACAATGTTGATATGCGCGAAAATAAAAACGCGCGAAATGGTCCAAAATTGGCTGAGCGCGGAAATTACTGAGCGCGGAAATATTGGCGTTTACAGTATTATTTTGGTTTATTTAAGCTTCAGAAAAATCACCCTTTAGGAAATTAGGGGTGTTTTGAAAAAATGTGGTCACAATCTGCCTGCAGCATTATACTTGAGTGGTCCCGGGCAAAATTGTATGTTGAATCAAACAAAACAAGGGCCCTAGCTTTTAAACCCGGATCTTGTCCCTGTGGGAAGCCATCGATACATTGCTTTTCATATCTACCCTGATGCATTTTCTTGACATATTTTGTGACATTTGGTGATGACCTCAAGAATGATATGGTTGCACTAATTCAACTCTAATCATTGTGTAAATATTTTACACAGCAGATAAAGTAACAAGCTTCCAGTAAAAGTAGTCATCGTGTTGTGTCATGAACTCTGGGGGGGGGGGCTATACTTACATTGGCGGAAGGTACAGGTATGTGCCGCCCTCAAGACCCCCTTTTCAAGTCTCCTCAAGCTATTTTTGAGTGATTTTCAGCTCAAATAGTCATATTTTTATGGGAAAAAGGCAGTTCTTAAGACCTCAATTCTGGAAAAATCAGTTCCATAGACCCTATTTTTGACCAAGATCCGTTCCGCAAGACCCTATGTTAGATATCGCGGATATCACATACCTACCAAAAAAAATTTGAGTGCCCCCGGGTCATGAACAAGCCTCACTAAAGTTTATTTCTTGTATTACTCATTTTCAGGTATGGCAATGTGGGGGTTCCTTGGAAGTCATCCCATGTTCTCACGTAGGCCACGTGTTCCGCTCCAAGACACCGTACAACTTTCCAGATGATCCTGGATACACGCTCCTGCGTAACAACAGGCGGGTGCTAGAGGCGTGGTCGGATGAATTCAAACACTTCTTCTATGCCCTCACACCCGTATATCAACAAGTCCAGTTTGGAGATATCTCGGAGGAGAAACGGTTGAGGGACAAGCTAAAATGCAAAAGTTTCAAGTGGTATTTGGATAATGTGTATCCGGATCATCCATTACCGCTAAATTATCAAACCTTAGGTGCAGTAAGTACACTTTAAAAATGTTTGTACTAATATGATCATTAATTAAATACACAAGGGATCTGGGGTATATTTAGGATGAAAGTCATCTGGCTGATTCAGAAAACTATAGTTCTGAGAAAATCAAGTTTAAAGTTTTTGTGCTGAAGTAAAACTTGATGGAGAGGGAAATATTGTTCTTTGTTTTTACTCATGTTTTGAATGTCGGAGTATTAATATGATAGAACACACTTGAAAAATAACATTTCTGATGAAAATTTTTGACTCTGTACAGCTTGAATGGCCCGATAGCTCGTAATATACTATGCCAACCTAAATGTACCTATTGATACGACGGTCAGATATGTATATTCCTAGATGAGATGAAACAGCAATTCCTAGTATGAAGACAAGAAATCATATCAGGTTTCTCAGGCCTCAGGCAAGACGAGGGTACATCAGCCCACCACCAATTATACTTGTATCATTTATTTAATTATTTAGCACCAATCGTCAATTTTTAGATATGAATTCCAATGCTCTTAATGAGTAACTTTGATTAAGATACTGTTAATCTTTTTTGTTGCAGATAAAAAATAACGGTGCTAATCAATGTTTAGATGTGTTTGCTGGTGAACAAGAAGGCCAACCAGGTTCTGTTGTCTCATTGGCAGAGTGTCATAGTGCTGGACTTGCACAGGTAGGGAAGCATTCAAATTTTGAGGTTTTTTTCAATAAATTACAGATTATACACAGTTTTCTATAAAGATACCAATATTGGCTGCCCCAAGTTGCACTTTGTGTCAGTACCTCAGTGAATATTGAGAATCACAAGAATGAAAACAGGACAGCCAGGGGGGAGGGAGGAGGGGGGCATCCTTCTCGTCATGGGGGTGGCTGTGACTTGTGTGATTCTCACACATGGGACTGATAGCTTTAGATGTCCACATCTTTTCCCTGCAAAAGATCAGTGGTTCTCTCATATTATGTTTCTCTATCTTAATTGCTATGGGTAAAGATATGCGATGAGTAGTGGCATGCCCAGGATTTTTCGAGTGGTGGGGCACAACCATCAGTTTCCCCAAATGATATAAGACTAAAAAGAAAAAAAGTATACCCAAAATTTTTTGACATAGCTTTTGAAAAGTGACAAACAAAACAAAAAAAAAAGGGGGGAAGGTCTAACAAGTGCATGGCAAGTTTTTCAACTATTTGTCCTCTTTTCTTTGGATTTTTTTTTCTTTCCTCCCCTTTCTTTTCTATCTTTTTTATTGTCAAGATTCCCGAATTGGCCTTTTCCCCCCGACTGACTGGGGGCACGTGCCCCCGCCCCTCCCCCTTTGGGAACAACACTGGATGAGTATGGAGGGGATGAGACCTAGCAAAATCTCTAGAACTGTTGATGGTACTTTTATGATCATTCAGTATGTACTACATGAAACAAATACTAAACACCATCAGGTCAAAGTACCATAGTGTTCGATATGCTTTCAAACTCTTTTGGCTTTGTTGTTTCATATGTGTTAACCCAAACTGTGTTTTTTGTTCAATTCAGGTGTTTTCTTACAATGCTCAAGATCAGCTTCAGCATGACAGGCTGTGTCTGACATACACACGCAATGATGCCTTCCTGGTGCTACAAATATGTGAGAAAGATTACTACTTCAATGCTGCCCAGCGATGGACATACAACACAGTAGTAAGTTTGAAACCCATGGCATTCTTAGGTTTTGAAATACTTGGGTTCTTCTTCCCCCCCCCCCTCTATGTCCCTAACAAAAGTTCAGGTTCTATTGAGAAAATCTTTATACCAGAGATTCGTAACTAGTTCTTACAATGTGCCACACAGAGCCAAATGCGTCTTTTCCTCGGTATTTCTTTGGTATTGTTAAAGTGCCAAAAGCACCAAATTTGTTCGCCACTATAGACATCTGAAAAAACCCTTTCATTCTGGGCGAGACCAAATCGCACCATGGGTGAACAACAAACCAATCAAATCGATCATCAAGACACACAGCAACAGAACAGACAAATCACGCAAGCTCACGAGTATCGCGTGAGTTGCGTTTGTACTTTAATCTCTGTGCACCAGACACATAAAAATGAAAAAGTTTTCTTCACGCTACTTTAGTTGAGAAGTACTTCCATACACAGTTCACACACTTCTTTCACTCCCATGCCAAATATCCTAGCCAATTCTCTGCTCCCTCGATGAAAAAAGTATAATGAATATAATGCCTGGTTATGTTACATGTTTCTGGCAATCAGCATTAAAGAGCAAATGGAAAATGGGATCCGGGGGGGGGGCACTCAACTTTAAAAGTGGTAGGTATGTCAGGCGCGATGCGCCGAAATGGGGGTCAGGTGAACTGATTTTCTGTAAAAAATTGGACCTTTGAAACCGATTTTTTTGGGTCTAGTGAACTGAAATTTTGGCCAAAAATGGCCTTCTTAGCTGAACATTTGCGCATTTCCAGAGCAATTTTGGCAGTTGGAGCTAAAATTTTGTAGTTTTCCTCAAAAATGGGGTCAAAAGAACTGAATCACGCTGAAAATGGGGATCTAGTGAGCGGCCTGACGGCCTGAAAAAGGGGGTCTTGACCGCCGGACATATATATCCTGCCCACACATGTGAGTGCCCCCCCTCGGGAATGGGATCACACCAAACAGACTAACAAATTGTTGTGGCAATCAATGTTGAGTTGATATCTGTATCTGGTACTTTTTCAGGGTTGCACATAGCTACATTTCACCAACTTCACAGAGAAATTATGCATGTAAAATACATAAAATAATTGTGACAGTGTTGTCCCTTGGACCAGGGAAGTGGTATGGAAGGAAGTGTCTCAAAGCTATCACAAAAAAAATTGTTAACCAAGATACAGTACAAGCCATGTAAGATTAATGAAAAATAAAATGACTAACTCATCATTCTGTAACCTTTTTCAGACTCAACGGCTCATCAATGTGGCTTCAGCCAGGTGCCTTGATATCCAGCCAGGAACCCTTAATAATGGACAATCATTTCTCATTACTTCAATATGCAATGGATCTCTTACACAAAAATGGACTTTAGATAATATCACAATTGAACATGCCTGGTTTAGGTGACCCCTGCTAATGGGATGTCTATCCAGCCAGGAGCCCTTAATAATGGACAATCGTTTCTCATTACATCGATATGCAAACACAAAACTGGACATTGGAAAATGTCACAATTGAACATGCCTGGTTTAGGTGACCCCTGCCAGTGGGATGTTTATCCAGCCAGGAGTCCTTAATAATGGACAATCATATCTCATCACATCGATATGCAAACACAAAACTGGACATTGGAAAATGTCACAATTGAACATGCCTGGTTTAGGTGACCCCTGCCAGTGGGATGTTTATCCAGCCAGGAGCCCTTAATAATGGACAATCATTTCTCATTACATCAGTATGCAATGAATCTCTTACACAAAAATGGACATTGGATAATATCACAATTGAACATGCCTGGTTTAGGTGACCCCTACCAATGGGATGTCTATCCAGCCAGGAGCCCTTAATAATGGACAATCGTTTCTCATTACATCGATGTGCAATGGATTTCTTACACAAAAATGGACATTGGATATTATCACAATTGAACATGCATGGTTTAGGTGACCCCTGCCAGTAGGATGTTTATCCAGCCAAGAGCCCTTAATAATGGACAATCTTATCTCATTACAGCCATATGCAATGGATCTCTTACACAAAAATAGTCTCTAGATAAATATTACAGTTGACCATGCCTGGTTAAAGTGACCCCTGACAGCAGGATGTTTATGTTTAAGCCACGAGCCCTTAATAATGGACAATCATATCTCATTACATCGATATGCAATTGATTTATTACACAAAAATGGACACTAGATAATATCACAGTTGACCATGCCTGGTTTAGGTGACCCCTGCCAGTGGGATGTTTATCCAGCCATGAGCCCTTAATAATGGACAATCATATCTCATTATAGCCAATATGCAATGGATTAATTACACAAAAATGTGATGGCTCACCCTGAAAAGTGACACTTTGCAACAGAACTCTTTTCAAGAAACTGGTGAAAATAGGCAGCCAAAAATAAATTTTCAACAGATTTTCTGTTTGATTGTCTTGATTGATTTCAACAAGTAAGGTCTCATTTTAAAGCTTAGAAAATGCTGTAACAGATTAAAGGGTTAAATCAAAATTGATATCATCTGCAAAGTGCCCCTTTCAGGGTAAGCCATCAAAAATGAACATGCTTGGTTTAGGTGACCCCTGCTCGTGGGAAATTTGTAGATGAATAACCTTAGAATGCCTACATTTGGACATCAAAAGACACTTTGTTTAAATGACACACTAGAGAGAATTATTTTAAATTATGCCTTCAGTTAGACATTATTCAACGCACCTTGTTTACATGATACATGAAACCACATGATGGTGTCTTTAAGACCCAATACAAACTTTTTGTGGTTAGGTTATAGTTGGCCTCCAAGCCAATTTTTTGATACCAAACATTTGGTTGTGACGTCACCAAATAAATGTACGCGAACAAAAAGTGTAGACGGGTAACAAACATTTGATGCTGGTTCAATGCATGACTTTGGCTTGATTCAATTCAACATTTGTGCAATTTAGTATAAACTTTAATTTGTGTTTAACTTGATGTTGAAGTTGAAGTTAAATTATTTTATTTGGAGGCCAACTATAACCTAACCCATAAGGCCAAACTCAAACAAAATTTTGCTACCAAACATTTGGTTGTGACGTCAGAAAATATTTGTGATCGAATTTAAAGTATAAACCGGTAACAAACATTTGAGGCAATGTATATGGCAATTCAACACATGTGTAATTTAGCGCGAAATTTTATTTGGTCTCTACTCGGTGTTGAAGTTATTTTATTTGAGGTCAATTGTCATTTTGACGTAACGACCAAATGTTTGGTAGCAAAAATTTTGTTTGAAGAGCCACTATGTTTTGGCCTATAATGGGCTTCCAAACATTTGGTGCATCAACTTGTTGTTGTTAATTCCAACTGATTTCTGATGATATAGGAAACTTGATGATGACAATCACCAGATATTTGACATTCACAGATGTGTGGTGACCAGTGTTTCTACCGAGGTCGTATGGCCCGCCATTGACACAGGAGCGGTGAAAATTTGAAAATGTGTGAGAAAGATATTTTTCTAGCTTTATTGAGCCAAATTGTTTTTTTTTTCATTGCTAAACTTTGTTATTATTACTGAAATACATTAATATTATTCTAATAACAAAGGCAAGTTGCACTAAATATTTGATAGCATATAAAAAAGTCTGTCTGGGTCCTAACAAAAAGAAACTCATAAATATGAAGCCTTCAATTGGACATTAAACAATATCACAATGGGTTATCCTTGGATTATGTCACTGGGTGATATTGAGACAGATTGATGGGATCTTGGACAGAGGAAATAATTAAAGCAATACTATAAGATTTTGATCAGAAATGGTTTTGAGTAAAAACAAACTAAAATGAAGGAATGCTCTCTCAGGCTGCGATTACATAGAACTATACTATTCAGGTATACGGTGCACGATTTCACCTGGGCACGTGTATAGATTCAATCGAACACGTGAATTTGATGCTACCGGGTCACATAGAGGGCATTATTCGAAAAAACGTATAGCTCGCCGTGCCTGTATAAAATATAGCCATCGAATAGCGTATAGCGAATACCGTATACTTCTTATGTGATCGCAGCCTGGGACCACTTTCAAGTGTATTTTGTCTAAAATTTGTTTTACAACAGAAAAATGTATAAAAAGCACATTGTGTGCTTTCCTATCATACTTGTACATTCAGGATCCCGAATTTAATTCAACCAATGGTCATAACAGAAAAAGTAAGCCTATTTATTAAAGCCAAATTGTTTGGAGGTATTAATATAACCAAAAACAAACCTAATAAGCTAAAAAAATCAAAAGTCATGGATGACAGGGGCGCTTCAATTTATTTTAACACTTTATAGTATTGCTTTAAGTATTTGGACACCACAGTATGTAACTAGGGAAAACTTTTCTTGTTACTCAAAGCTGATAAAATTTGACAATCAAAGTGCAGATTTGCTTATGTTTTTTTATGTAACCATTATATGACAGTTCACCATGAATCACCCCCAAAATCTGCATTTCCAGGCCTGCATTTCTTATTTTGAGTTAATTAATAACCATTATTTTCTTATATATTAAGTGTAAATCATCCACAGAAATTTTGTCCAGTGCCCCTGTAAAGCTAAAGATGCATCCTATTTGCTTTTTCAATAAAATCGAATTGATCAGGACCAATTTTCAGAGGTTTATGTTGGACAGTCAAGAATATGCTGAATATATATAATATACAATATATACTGACTTGAAGATCTCTGGTTAAAACTATTGATCTGAAGTGACTGAAATGGCTGTTTTACTGAGTGGCACAGCCCTGAAGTAAAATAACATTAATAAATTTTTGTTTTTTTGTAATTGTTATGTGCCATTTTATGTTTACTTGTTATGAATTAAATATCTTTCAAAGGGTTTGAAATGTGGTATTTAAAACAAAATAAGTGTTTTTCAAATTATTTACATCTTTCACCCAAAATAAAAGGTCAGACCTTTTATGGGTTTTAACACATAGAAGAAAAGAAGTCGTCTTGAAACTTATTCTATAATAGTATTTTTGAAAATAATGGCAAAATTAAACACATTATTCTGTGTCATAAAAGATACTCCTCTTGAAAGTAGATTGATCAATATTCATTCAATTATCAAATTTATTAATACCAAGAAAATATGAAGTGCTCTCTTTGCATATTAAACAGCAAATAATTGAGTGGATTTATCAGAAAAGCAAAGGATTCTACTTGAAATTTGATAGAAGATCAACACTTTCACTTGAAATATTTTGAATAAATTTATAAAGACAACAATTCTGAATATATGGGACACATAATTCATGTGATTCATTGAAGCATGATTGTAACAAAAACTGCCCAAAATTATAATGTGAAAACAGATCAGAATGGTGAAAAGTCCATAATTACCATTGATGTTTAATTATGTAGAATTAATGGGTCTTTTTAATATTTTGTAATGTGTTACAAAAGATTGACAATTAAGAAAGAAATGGGTCTGTTGAGACAGGCTAACAAGGATCATAAAATACACAAAGCCTTTATGCCCTGAAATACTGTATAAAATTGTAGGAAATCACAAGTGGTACATTATAGAGTCATATCTTAGGGCCAGCATATCACCCACCCAATATTTAAAATCCAATCATCCCATCAATTTTTTTGCGAAAATAATCAAAAATAATGTTTAATTTATATCATTCTATTCAACAACTCACCATGCGTGCCGTTGTTAATCCGTGATGAATCCACAGTTGATATTCAAATAAGCGCGTCACGCAAGCCACAGCATACACGGAGGTGCGTTTACGCAGTACACGTTAGTCGGTGCACTGATCATCGCTTGTCGGGGACTTGAGTACGTGCAAGCACTGGCGTTTGGGAGCAGTAAAAACGACAAAGCAACAAACAATTATCTAGCATTTTGCTTCAGATTCTGCTAAATATTTTAATGAAGATGAGTGTTTGTTAAATTGAAAACATTTAGAATTTAATTCATATTATTTCAGGAAGATTGTCGTTGTTGAAAAGTATTCAAACACACTACAGAGTTGTTCATCGCAAATCAACAACTCTGCATCCATGCGTCCGCATATTGTTATCGCGCGAGGGTGGCTTTGGCCACCCGAGCCTAATCAACAACTACAATTAATTTTAAAGCTAAACACAACCACAACTTGACCCATGAATTGCTTATTTTTTACAAAATTTAAAAGAAAACTCAATTGGAGCAGCAGCTCATTTTGTAACAATTTTACCTTTTGAATACAATCTTGCGGGCTATTTGAACAAACTTAACAATGTTAACAGCACTTTAACAGCATCTTTTAAGGTTGGTGTCAACCCTTCAATTTTGTAAATGATTTTACTCTGTAACTCACCCACTAAAACTTAAATCCATTTAAAAGTATACATTTCTAGAATCGAATTTGCATGCTAAGCACAGTGGTGATGTTAATTTTTGACAAAAACCTAAATTTGACCCTAGGTCAAAAATATGGGTATTTGGTGTTAAAAATTTCTGGAAAGCCTAAGTTAAATTTCCTTTTGTAAAAATTGGAACTAAATTACTGTTAGAATCTGGAAATCAATGTGCAGGTTGGGTTTTCCCCAATTTTTGTGGCAAAAATGGCCACCTTTGACCTATTTTAAGAAAATTTCAAAAAATATATGTAAATTTAAAAAAATGAGAAAAACAAACCTGAACATTTGTTTCAAGATTCTTTAACAAATTTTAGTTAGGCTTTCCAGAAATCGTTGGCACCAAAATGGTACAATTTTCTCAAAGTTCAATGTCACCATCGTGTTTCACATGTCTCTTCACTTCTAGAAATGTATACTTTCATTTGGATTTGATTTTTAGTTGGTGAGTTACAGAGAAACAAGATGGTTCTCGAACCAGTAGTCTCGCCTGCGTATCGACCGCCTACTGAATTGACCGGCTACTTAATCATTCAGTT
>JXSR01S020225.1:24808-41366 GCA_000969725.1 Ophiothrix spiculata | reverse complement strand
CCATTGTGCAGAAGGAAAATGATACAAGCTGACAAAATCAATCATATCTCTGGTTTGCAAAGATGGATTTTCTTGAAATTTTCAACAATGATGAGCCAAGGTATGGTCTTTAAAGTGATAAAAGTTTTGAGAAGCTAGTCTGAAGAACTTCTGAGAAAATCAGCTCTATTCCCATGCACAATGTTTATTGGGACACCCTGTAGATACTGATTCAAAGACATCTTATACCTGGGAAAAATTAGCACTGTTTAATTTGGTAACAATTTGGTAAGTATCTGGATTCATTATGGTATTGTGTGTATTAAAAACCCAAACCATTGATATTTTCTCTCAAACAGGGGATAACTAATAGTGTCACATACAAATCCGAAGAATTTTGATACAAAAATAGCCTTTCCACCAATTAAAGAAATTTTCACATTTCTGTGTACTGAGTGAAAAATAACATTTTATAATAGACATCTCAACCTTATGTTTAACCCAGTGCAATTCACAACAGTATGGCTAAAATACGGGCCACGGATTGCAGACAAGTTACGCATCCCGACTTGTTTGTTTCTGGAAATATTCCAAGTACAATAACAATAATGTATCTCATATGTGACAATAAGTACAGATTTCCCTTTTAACCACCTTGCAACCTAAATACTGATGCAAATACATCTCTTTTTCCCTGGGTAAAGTTAGAACTGATTCTGATTAAATGATTCAGCATTTTTAGCCTACCTGTGGGAAGCTTTCATATCTTGAGAATTTGGTATTTGGATTCATTATGCCCCTCATGCAAATCAATCTATATTATTTGGAGCAATAATATTTCACACACTATACTCTGTGGTCAGCAACTCGTTGTCTTTCAAAACTTCTAAGCAAATTGTTGTCTTTCAAAATTTCCAAGATTTACTGCCATACATCATTAGGATGTAAAACAAAATCATAATATATCATTTTAAAATAATGAGCATTTTTTCAAACCACTAAATATGAACCTTTTCCCAAAGATGACATAATAAAACATGCTGACCCTCCTAATTGCTTATTCCAGGCAACCATTTAAAATTCATTTCAATTTTAGCTTGCACACTGAAATAGTGGCATATTATGGTTTTTTTAACTAATAAAATGTGACCCGCCATATTGAAAGGTACCTTAAGGGTCCCAAAATCAAAATTGGATTTCTGGTTCTCATCTGAAAGATGACCTTGCTTTTGGTTATTGGATGTTTGGTTGCAAAGTTACATCCAAATTGGTAAATGGCATTGCTGTGGGAAAATCGAGTTTAAAGTTTTTGTACTGATTGAAACGTGAATGGAGAGAGGATTTTTATCTTGGTTTTTAACACATTTTTCTTATCTTTTGGATGTTGGATGCTGAATAATCTGATGTACTTCAAAGGTAACACTTCTGATGAAATTAGAAATTCGACCTTGGGCGTAATTTTTGAATATGCTCAGTTTTAATGGCCCATATCACGTAATTTACTATGCCGATCTGACGGTACATTTTGATACGGTGGGTAACAAATGTCAATAATCTTAAAGCAGTTACAGAACATTATATTCCACAAGCAGAGTGAGAAAGTACAAAGCCACTTGGAAAGTTTCAGCTATATTCTTAGTGACAATAATGCAGACAGATTATCATGAACAATTGATATTAGAGCATTGCCTCCAATTTGAAAGGTGATTCATTTAAAATATGAACTTTTGCACAAGGAGTGTTTATATAATAGCAAAAATCATGCCTGTGAATTAAATTAACTAAATGAAAGAGATCCTTAATTGTACAAAATAAAACTGTAACTATAGGCTTACAAGCATTACAAAATAAACCCATTCTACACCCAAACTTTCAATTTAATACAGTGGAACTTGTTAACACAAAATCACTGGGGCCAAAGAGTTCAGTAGGAAATCAATACTTGGGACTCAACAAACATTTTGTGTTATCAGGGTTTTTGTGTTAACGAGGTTCCACTGTATAGCTATATTTTAAAACAGTCACCCTAATTATTCAAAATCCTTCTTTATTGCAGTCAATACTCGATTATTACTTTAGGGACACCTCAGTCACACATCAAGGTTTTATAAAGGCCAACGTACGACTATCATATACTGTTTCAACCAGAGATACTCGATGTGTAACTAGACTAAGCCCTTATAAACACAATCTTTTGATATGAAATCATGTGTCTTTGTCAAGGAGACACACAACTTTGACATATACATATGCAGCAGAAAACAATGCCAAATGAACAAACACACATACTATCTTTTAAGTACATATCAAGTAACTGCATATTCGATGATCATAACAGTATTAACACAAATTTAAAAAAAAAACCCAGAAATCAAGGTTCATATTTTTAATTGGGAAAAGTAAACAGGTGTTTTGTCTTTAAGATAAAAGATTGTCTACACAAAATCTAAAACAATGATGACAACTGGTTCTTGGAAATTATTTGAATTTGGTGCATACTTTTGACTTTCCGAGAAGTATTAAGTCACCAACCTTTCTAACCAGTCAGACCAGGGGCCTGTTTCATAAAGATTTGAATCAAGTGTACGTTTGATTTATCAAAAGTTCTTTTGATTTATCAAGAGTACAATTGATTTATCAAGCGTACGTTTGATTTATCAAGCGTACGTTTGATTTATCAAGCCTATGTTTGATTTATCAAGCGTACGTTTGATTTATCAAGCGTTCGTTTGATTTATCAAGAGTACGTTTGATTTATCAAGCGTACGTTTGATTTATCAAGCGTACGTTTGATTTATCAAGCGTACGTTTAATTTATCAAGCGTACGTTTGATTTATGATTTATCAAGGGTACGTTTAATTTATCAAGAGTACATTTGATTTATCAAGCGTAAAATACGTTGATACAATGAATTTACATTTGAAATCAAACATACGCTTTGCTCATTAGCTAAGACAAAACATCCATTTCTTCTCTCATATTCAATCTACTTTCCAGCTAAAGTACATAACATTTTGTCTCTTTAATCTAGATCTTGTTTACATCAACTTAACTCACATACATAAGGGTTAACAACAAACAAAATATACACACAAGTTAACAAAAAAATCTTGTCTATTAAATATAATTGCAAATTTTAGTACTTGACTATACTTCTCTTTGGAGTTCATCTGATTCAACCATGCTCCTATAATAAAAAATTACCACTAGCTATTGCCATTCCCCCAATGCATTGCTTCCTATAGGTTTGTTTGTACAGTGTAACCTCGTTAACACAAAATCACTGGGGCCAAGGGTTCTATTTTGTGTTATCAGGATTTTGTGTTATAACTCCAACTGAATTCACAGAGAAGATCAATGCTAGGGACCAAACAAACATTTTGTGTTATTAGGGTTTTTGTGCTAACAGATTTTGTGTTAACGAGGTTCCACTGTATAGGAAATTATTTATTGATGAAATGACCCTACATTATATAAATGTTAATTATTGTTATCTTGGATTTTCTGCATGTTTCATCACCAACTACTCCAATAATTTCATACACAATAAGACTACATGTTTAATAATGCATCTTGAAAGTACTGTAAATCTGGGAGTTTCTGCGCCAGTGACCATCTTCTTAAGTTGTGCACATGACGATATCTACGCACAACTTAGTAATATGGTAGCTCATGCAGAAACTCCCCGATTCGTTATACTTTCAAGATGCATTATGGGACATACGAAAGTGGTCTATTCCATAGGGAGCAATGCATGATGGGAAACCCACAATATCTCTTTTATCTTTTTGTGATCATTTGGTATGTAATATAGTGTGGGAAAACCTACATGATGTAACATACTATAGGCAAAATGAAAATTTATTGAACAAAGTAAACAAAAATTCAGGGTAGGCATTGCATTGACAAACAATGGGGCCCTGCACTATGGATTTTTGTTTTCACTGTCCAATGAATTTTTGTCTGGCCTATACTTACCTATTTCATACACCATCATTACTTCACATTACTTTGTGGAGATATTTCAAAATAAGGAACATGTATGTTTTCCCATGAGACAGGTTTACCAAGATCACATACAATAGGTCCTATTTGAATTCATTTGAATTTATTTGAATTTATTCTTTCTTTATTGAGGGTATAACAGTTTCAGTGACTGGCACTGCTATCAATCAGCGTGTTTCTACCAAGGGGCCACAATCAATGCTGGGTGACTAGAAGAAACATGCTGTTTATGAAACCAACAGATTGAACGTCTCATCAGTTCACATAATATTGTGAAGACATATGAAAATAAATAACAATGCAGGCTACACCATTTGTGATTGGGGAGTTTACAATGTCACCACAAGAACTCAAATTCAACAGAGTAATATATACTCTACATGGATATTAAAATTATCTACATATTCATTCTGCACAAAATATATATTTCAAACTAATCAAAATCAAAGTACAAAAACAAATTATACAGCTACAAATTGATTTGCATAATACGATTCTAGCATTCAATTGGTATAAAATCATTGCTACAAAGGAAAGACTACATATTTGAAATAATATAAATAATTCACAAAGTTTTGTAAAGCAGCATTATAGGCCAGTTATGACATCATAATTTTTGGTACCTATCAGCGGTGGTGGAGGCGACTACAAGCTTCCTCCTGGCTCCACCGAATTCGAAATCACGAAGTCATTCACATCGTTCAGACATCGTCCAATGCAAGTTTAAGCATGCTAAGAGTAGGACATTTTTACTAGACTTTATTTAACAGATACAGGAAAATAAAACACTTTGCGGTCATTTGATAGATGACGTTTAAAAGAGACACTCCTTACTTTGAACAACACCAAATAGACAGACCTCTTCACATTGTGAATTGATACAGATGAGCACGTGCGTAGTTGAAAACAGCACAACTACAGGAGACACAGCGTGCATTGTACATGTGATTCATGCATCAGTATTTACTTACGGCGTGCGTGTAAGTGGGATTATGTTTACCAGCAGATGAAGAATTCCCGCCTATTTAGTGTTGATCAAAGTATAGTATATAGGTAAAAATGCCAGAGTATAGTCCTTCCAAAACTGAAGTCGCTAACTGATTTTCAAAGTTCCCTGCAATCATCCTGAGTTTCATATCTGCTGTTTGAAATAACCTGATCCAAAATTGGCTTAGAACATCAGCATAGCAGTCTCTGTTTTGAAAGACCTATAGACCATTCCTATAATTGACATACTTACACCATTGATGGGGTAAATCCACAGAATCGGACGGGGAATCGGAACTCAGAAGGAGGCCAAGTAGGGTCATATTATACTTAGCCTCGTTCTGAGTTCCGCTTCTCCGTCCGATTCTGTGGATTTACCCCGTCAACGGCGGGAGTATGTCAATTATAGGAACGGTCTATACTTTGAAATTGTCATACCATCATGTGAATTGCAAGAAAGTCATAAACAACAAATTTGCATTACAGACTATTATTATGTCTAGTCTTGGGTTAGTGGTTCTTGGAATAGCGTCACTTAAAGAACATAAGAGACAAATTAGGCTGTATTTTCACATTCTAGTGACAAGGTGTTAAATAACATATTACAAATATTGCAGATACAACGTTTTTGCATACATTATGGTAAATACTCCTTTTAGGCATTAAGCACTTCGATACAAATTTGGGTAGTCAAACTAAAAGTACTTATAAGAATGAAAATAGTCAGCATAATTTGAATGAATCCAGATATATAAGCTTCCACTTTTATTGTTGTACATGTAGAGTGAATGGAGTAAGTTATTTTCCTGCATATTACATCACAATTTTACAGGTTTTTCTGTCTTTTTCAGTAGCACCAAAATTTGTGATTGCTTATAACATGAACGTTAATTCTTAGGCATTATAACTTAAGTAGTTGTGCCAATAATGGAAAAATAAAATGGTTAAAGCTTTGTTGCATATAGAGAAGTTAAAATGTTCTAGGGGTTACTTCACTTCAAATCACAAGTCTGTATAATAATTGTATTTCAGTCTGTTTTGAGCTGTCCGATTTACAGTACAATCGGACAGAGATATCGAACAGAATACAAAATATCAGATTTTTAACATAATGATAAAATTGGATGGATTTTTTCGCATGATAGTCAAAGATATTGGTCTCACTGTGAGTTTTAAAATATCAAGCTCAACACTCTGCTTCTCACACTATAGTTTGTAAAATTCATAACTCGACCAATATTTTTTTACATCATGCTTAAGTCATCTAAATTTTATATCAAAATTCTTTCCAACACCACAGTGTAACCCAAAAGTCACTATTAGAAACCTTGCTACATGCCTATTCACTCTTAGCCTTAAACCAAAAATATGTATGCCTTCTTACATACCGCAGTGTCAAGCTGTTAGCCTTTCCACTATTATTGTTTTAAATAAATTTCAGACACAAACTGACGATCTCAAGGCAGCCACCACATATCCATGAGTGGTGAAGAGCACAAGACATTGGGAAGTATACGCAATGCCGTTTCCAATCAGTTATTCGCTATACTGTAAATTGCACACACAATTCTGTTACGCAAGGCTCTGAATTTTCATGTCCGAAATTTATCTGAAACAATAACAGATGCTAAAAGTGTTTTGTCTAGACCTAATGCTATGAAGTCAAGTAGATAGAAATCTACAAGAATGATTTCAACAATGAACACATTTTTCTAACATCTCTAGTCAGTTCAGGAGAAAGGCTGAATCCAGCAGGCTCTGGATCGAGCAAGTAGGACAAATGGTCAGTAATAAATATGCACACTTTTATATAGCGCTTAATATACCAAAACAAGATCTAAAAGCGCAACTGCCTATTATTACCGCTGCCATCAGGAAATCGTCACAATCATATCGCATCAGTTAGTGGTGCTACCAGGCAATAGCGCACTCACTATCTGCACTTAGATTGTAATATTCCCCATAACAACTCCCCATTAACACTCGGGTCAATGAGGCAAGTGTGATAAAGTGATTTGCCCAAGCTCACGACACGTTGGCACTACCGGGGCTTGAACTTACAACCCTCTGAATATGAGTGATGGTAGATGTAGCTTCATGCAGCCGCATTGTTGCTCTTGAATTCTAAATCTGTTTAGGTTTTAAATGTATCATTCATTCATTTCAAAAGACCGATAAAAACTGATGACAACTCATTTTTTGTCATTCCATGAATTTTGTTTTGAAACAAAATATCGCTGATTGCGACAAATAACTGATAAAGCTACATGCAGTTGGATGAGGCCGCTTTTTGACTAAAAAAAGTATATTGACCTGGTGAACTTTTTTATTTCAAAGTTCAGATTTTAGACATTATTTCTAAATAAATAATAAAGACTATAACTTTGTGTGAATGAAAAGGAACGATGTGTTAGGGTCAAAAGAAATTAATGTTGCTATACGAGGAGGTAACAAAAAGTTTTGAACTTTACCCAGAAGAAATGGGGCCAGGAACGTAATTTTATTATGAGGTATTTAATGCATATTAATCAATATGCAAAATAACACATTTCTCCCAATTTTACCCGACCATACATAGACCGTTATTAGTGTAGGGTCCTCTCTGTTGAAAAAATTAGTGTTTGTATTTCAATGAAAACAACATTTTAGGTCGGCAATGTTTTATTACGTCATTGTGATGTCATTCAGTGACCAATTTCCATAATTTTGGTATCAATGGAAAGAATAAGCCTACCCTTTACTATGGTATCAAACAACTAAACTTTGGCCGTGTCATTAAGATGTAATGGGCCCTGTTATCCTTCAAATGCAAGGACTTAATTACGCTGCATGTCTCAATTTCCTCCATACGGCTTAAATTTTAAGTGGGTAGGTAGATGACATCTAATGCCACCTGTGGAAAAAGTAAAACTACTTATGAAACCATTTCTGCACCATAATGTATGTAAAGGCGAATGACTATTCTAAAAAATTTTCATTGATATAGCTCCATCCCTTCTGGGTAAAGTTTAAAACTTTTTGATACCCCCTCATATCGGCCCTATTTGGTAAAACTATCTAACTTGAAATGCAGCAATTTGAGAACATCACATTTGAAATCCAAACATAGGCCATTTGTTAACTTTATGCTGTTAAATGTTGTTGACCATTTCAAGATTAAAAAGATGTATTTTGCTTTTAGAGATTTTTCGGTACCATCAATGGATAGAACATTATCAAATTATCAAAGAAAGTCTGTTAACTAAAAGTTATTCAAAATTGAGTTAGATAGTTTTACCAAACCAGGGCCAATATGTGGCTGTATGAAGCCACATCCACAGCTGAACTACACGATCCAGTGGCCTTCTGGGTCCAGCATTTCTCCCGAACTGATAGTAGCAAGTTGTTTAAACTAGATGTTGACGGACATGCCACGAAAGTAAAATCACTTTTAGCTTTTAACATGTTTGTTATTCAAAGTAAACTCCAAAATAATCTCAAAATGTTATAAAATAAAAATATTTTGATGAAAAAAGTAGTATCCATTCATTCCATAAGTGCTGCACCAGTATTGATTGTACATAACACACACACTAGCATTCATGTAATCAGTACTATAATAGATGAGTTCTGTAGGTATACTGCGTAAATACTGTATGTAAGAATTATATCAAAGCTATCATTTTTCTGAAATTCGTTGAATGTACAAACACTGCCATCTGTAACACCAATTTTCATCGGATTAACCAATTTCCATCGTATTAATTTCTTTACTTGCTCTTGAAAACTAATTAAGTTCATCTGAGGTCGATTCTCTTTTGTTTTGTTTTGACAATTCCTTTTGTGTGAAAAATATTTCTTTTTTCAAATAATCTGGAACATTTTATGTCTATGCTTATGGCATCAAACGATACAAAACACATGACTGAAATGTCTCCTCCGTATCATGATATCGGACGCATTTTCCTTGTGGACTACAGAGAGTTTCCAAAATTGGTGAATGTTTTCCTTTTATATCTTGCCACAGTAAATTTCAACAGGATTTTCACCTCTGAAAGAGAACTGGCCAGTGTTTCCGCTAAGGTTTTTGAATTTGTGCCAGTTCGAGCAATTTTAACAAAGTTGACAAGGTGCTTGCGCCAAAATCATTAGCTGAGGCTGAAAATTAGCTCAATAAAGCTAGAAAAATATCTTTCTCTCACATTTTCAGAAACTTGTTGCGCCAATTTTCACCGCTTCGCCATACGCCATTAGCAAAAACACTGGAACTGGCTATAAGGAGCTTATAGAATGTGATGGTTGAACACTTGTATTTTGAGACACTCATTTGAGAACGAACGTCATGCGTAAGAAAACAATTCCGTATACATTGTATTCAGTCCTTTGGATGATAGTAGTACTGGTCCTCTTCCTAATTAACACATCAATTTTGCTTCTCTGTCTGAAAATCTATGCTAATCCACATGCCATTTACAAAGACATCTCGCCTTCCTACAGGACTCCTTCAAAACTGTCCCTCCGCGGACAAGTTATATAGATATAAACTGTGTAAGCAACAAATGAAGTCAGTTTCAAAAACTGTTCCAGCTAAACACACCAATTAAGAAGAGATACAAAAACTCTCTTCATGAAATATATATATATATGTAGATCAGTATAATTTAGGTACAGGAAATTTACATCTCAAATTTGGTACTGATTTCAACATAAACATCCTCACAAAATAAGACTTTGGTTCATGACAGACAAAACCACCCCTCCCCTTGGTATAAAATCCACACTGCTAAGAAGACAATAGGCCTATTGTTATCTGCCATCAGTCATTGATATATCTACGAGTTCCCATTGTTGTGCTATTGAACCATTGCATCTGCTTAGCGTTGGCGAGTCTTTGCCGGGAGGGGCTTTGTCCATACAGTAACCACTCGGAACATGGATAATTGTCTTTTTCTGAAAGATAAAAATGAGACCGAAAAATGTATCATTTAATTAAGTATTACACTAATACAGGAATTATCCTGATCTACAATTTAAAAGTTAAATATGATCAAAGTATTGAACAGAAATGCAACATAGGCCTTATTTCCTCCATAGCTTCAAACCGGGCTTCCGATACCCTGAATCCACCTTCATTCAGTATGCTAGCAATCTATTTGTACAGTTTTAAATTAATAATAACATTTGTTCTTATCTTGAATTGCACACTACTCTACCAAAATCTCAAAATCACTTGATATCTATAGTGTCATTAAAAAAAAGTTCTCTAACGTTAGAAATTAAAGAAAATGTGAAATGAAGCTGTAATTCTTCTGATATCAAAGTTCAATAACGGTCCAGGACATAAAAACACACACCAATGCTATGGTGTGCAAATCCAAAACATGTAAACAACCACATGAACAATGTATATGCTGACGACATATTAACCCTAACTCCCAAATGCTTAAAAACTATCTAAGTCCGAATACATCATACAGGCGGGTTAGGTTATGCAAGGTGCTAGTATTGTGTGGTGTGGATAAGTAAGTTACTATAATTTCTATTTTAAAGTCTTCATTATAGTCTGTTAGATGCTGCTAGTTTCTTGCATTTGTGATAATAGACATCATACCCCTAAAAAAACAGAGGACAAGAATGTTTTCTTGTCTCGCACCTGCAACTGTAGTCACTTACATTTTCATCAAATTTCCATTCTTGATTGCCATGTTTGTTGTGACATTTAAACATCATGACATCAGCGTAGTTAGAATTACTGGAAGCGTCTAGACATAAATCGTCATGTTTTAACTCGTTCTCCCTTGTCAAGGCAAATATCTGGAACAAAAAGATCATCAAGTTGGATTAATTACTAATAGGAAGTAATACACTTGCCCTAATTAGTGCATGTAAATGAAATATAAAAATCATAATTAAATGCAGTCAAGACATAGTGTCTACTTTTTGTTAGTAAGGAAATCATTTGAAAATAGAAAAAGAAATACATATGAAAAGGAAATAGACCCATAGGGGACCATAGTGTCTACTTTTTTTGTTAATAAGGAAATTTAGGCTTGGCATCCAAAGACATTTCCTCGCCCGAGTGATATTCGCTCACCCTTCCCAAGAGAACTTTGCTACAACGGGACATGACATTGGCGTAACAAATAACACGACCTTCCCTACACCTCAGATTGAGTGGAAGCAAAGATTGCTCAAAATATTCTGGGTTTGTTTATTCAATAATCGATTTAAATGATGTTCGCGTAATGAGAGCGACCATAATGAGAGCGACATTAGCTCTCCATTTTAGCAAGTAAGTCTGAGCGAATATAAAGAGCGAATGTCAATCAGGCGAGCAAATTTCTTTGAGTGCAAAGCCTTATAAAATAAATATGCTCATATCCATGATAAATTCAGCCGCCTTTGTTCCGAAATTACCCATATGTAATTGATGGTTGTTATATAGAAAGTAGGATTGGGAAGTACTTCATCATCCTAAATATCTACAAAGATGCAGAAATAAGAAATGCAATTTGAGTTCATGCAATTTTCCATTCTTGCTATAAATTTAATCATATCCAGATGGTTAGGCATGAATTAATTGATTATGTACATTAACTTACAGTAACCCAACTTTGTAATGTAAACCTCTCTTAGAAAAGTGATTGCTCCTTGCCGTTCTTCCTAGTCCTATTGCATCGCAAGTATCATGCAATAAAATATTGATGGTGACATTTCTAGCCAGGAAATCTAACATATGGCAGTATCAATATTCAATATAGAACCTCCTAGCTTTTCAGTCTGTCTGATCTCACTGTACATGCATTGTACAGATCTTTTACAATAGCAATAGCACATTGCTTCTCTACCTTGGGGATTACCCAGTCCTATTGCATCGCAAGTATCATGCAATAACTAGAATACGCGGTTCTCGGGCCGCGCGGTTCTCGACACAGAGTGTCGATCACGATGCCTCCGCCTTCCACCTTTGTAATCGGACTAAGTTGAGAATTTGACCTTTCTTTTGACCTTTGAACCAAACCTTTCAAATCGGACAAAGTTGAAAATCTGACCTTTCTTTTGACCTTTGACCCCAAGTTTAAGGTCGGATGATGGGGTCTCCATTGACACTTTAGATCGCTGGTCCAAGGCGAACATTTTGAGACCTTAACCTATGAAATCGGACAAAGTTGAAAATTTGACCTGTCTTTTGACCTTTGACCTCCAGGGAAAGGTCGGACGATGGGGTCACCATTGACACTTTTGATCGCTGGTCAAAGACGAACATTTTGAAACCTTAACCTTTGAAATCGAACAAAGTTGAATATTTGACCTTTCTTTTGACCTTTGACCCCTAGGGAAAGGTCGGACGATGGGGTCACCATTGACACTTTTGATCGCTGGTCCATGACGAACAATTTGACACCTTAACCTTTGAAATCGGACAAAGTTGAAAAATAAGCAAGATTTTATGCATAAATTATGCAAATTAGATACTTAATTAGCATATTTTGCGCTCAAATTGCAGCTGGCATAAGCGCAGTTCTATACGCACCTACCCATTAAATTGCATGAATGTAGGGTGCACGGTTTGTAAAATATCCCATTTAAAGCATTTTACGCATAAATTATGCTACATTTTATGCATAAATTATGCAAATTAGGTACTTAATTAGCATATTTTGCGCTCAAATTGCAGCTGGCACAAGCGCAGCTCAATCTCCACCTACCCATTAAATTTCATGAATGTAAGGTGGACAGTTTGTAAAATATGCCATTTAAACCATTTTATCCATAAATTATGCAAATTAGGTAGTTAATTAGCATATTTTGCGCTTAAATTGTCGATGGATTGAGTTTGGCTCTAGGTCTACCCAGGCATCAAATATCATTAACGTAGGGCATGCGGTTTCGGAGATATGCATAAAATAAAATTCTGCTCCGTTAAGGAGATATTGCCCTTTGTATCTACGAAATTATAAAGGATTACATGCAAGAGCGCCATCTTAAAACGCGTTGTATTCGTTAATTAAATGGCCGATCGGGCCAATTTTCGCATATGTTATGCGCCCATTAAAATAAGGTGGGGTTAAAATTTTGAAGGGGTGGAATTTTAGCAAATGCTCCTTGTCCAATTATTTCTAAGTCCCTAAAATCACAAAAAAACACATATTTTCTGCTTAAAAACCGACTAAATTTGCATATTTTGCGCCGAAACTTTCAGAGAAAATTACTAGCAACCCTTACCACCAGTCCACCGACTTGCATTGTTCCACGCCTCACCAGTTCTGAGAAACGAGCCCGGACGGACGGACGGACGGACGGACGGACAACCAGAAAACATAATGCCTCTCGCGGAGGCATAATAAAATATTGATGGTGACATTTCAAACAAGGACGCCTAACATATGGTAGCATCAGTATTCACGATAGAACCTCCTACCTTTTCAGTCAGTCCAATAACTTACACTACCTCTATACTGTACAGATCTTTTACAATAGCAATAGCACCTTGCATCACTACCTGGGGATTACCCGATCCAATTGCATAGCAACTATCATGCAATCATATATTGATGGTGACATTTCAAACCATCTAACATATGGTCACATCAATATGTATGAGAGAACCTCCTAGCTTTTCAGTCTGTCTGGTTTAACTGTACCTTTATATTGTACAGATCACTTGCAATAACAATTGCACCTTGCTTCTCTACCTGGGGATTATCCAGCCCTATTGCATCGCAAGTATCATGCAATAAAATATTGATGGTGACATTTCAAACCAGGACATCTAACATATGGCTGCAACAATATTCATGACAGAACCTCCTAGCTTTTCAGTCCGTCTGATCTCGCATGAATGGCTTCTGCCCAATTCCAAATTATTCATGACAAAGGCGATGAATTCTTTAACAATGAGAGTAGATGAAACAAGTTGGGATATTGTGAAACAGTTGATTACAAAATCAATAGTTTAGGGGCCGTTTCAAAACTGGTTTTGGACAGTTGGCTATTGTTCATTCCGGTTGAACCGGCCAGAACCGACAGGCAACCGCCGGTTGAGTTTTGAAGTAGCCCCTTACAAAGCAAATTTCATTACACATCAGGATATGGGGTTTGGTACATACAAAAGTTGCCTTTTTAATCCCATACAAATCCCAATGTGTTTTAAGTTCTGAATTTGAACAAATTAATTAAACCAAATTGCATACATAAATAATGGACAGGGACTAAGAAACACACAGCATGTGTTTTCATAACAAGATCAGTTACACTTTAAAGACCTGCTAAAGTTTCATGAGTCTTGCACTGTTCAACAAAGATAAATGAATGATGACCGTCTTTTGGTTCATAAATTAGTTAAAACTTTGTTTACTATTGAGAAGAACACCTCCAATCATTTTTAGAAACAAGTTTCATTACTAAGGAGTTCTTTTATCCTCACTGTAACAATATCACTTGAAGGGGAGATAAGGTAAGAGAAACACTGAGTGTGAAATTGTGATGTGAGTGCAAGAAAGTCGTATCTGCAATGGCTGCCCTAAGTTATATTTATTTTACACCATGCCACAACAATGTGAAAAATCCCTCAAAATGTCTTATGTCAGTGGTTCTTGAAATGGTTCTTCAGGTACCGTCACCTGAAAAACCATTTCAAGAACCACTGACCTAAGATTATAGATAAAACAGTGTGCAATCACAAATTATGGCGTAAGGCAGCTATTGCAGATTCGACTTTCTTGCACTCACATCACAATTTCACACTCAGTGTTTCTCTCAGTGTGCATTCACAAGACGATGTCATACTTGACTAAATCAAAAGCTGATCTATATGATGTTGAGCAACATGGTATGTCTCATACCATACTACCAATAAACCCAATAACAAATTTGTCAGACCTTTAAGTCACATCTTGTATATGTGACCCGTCATATCAAAAGGTACCGTAAGGGTGGCAAAATCAAAATCAATCTTTTGGTCTTATCTTAAAGCTGAGACTACAAGCTTTAAAATGACACCTTCCTTTTGTTTTTAGGATGTTCGGTTGCAAAGTTATAGTCAAATCTCTGAAAGGCCTATGGCTGAGTCGGAAAAAGGTAGTTCTGAGAAAATCGTGTTTAAAGTTTGTGTACTCAAATTAACCTATTTTGATCTGCACATAAATAGTGAATCTCCATAGCAATGGGTAGTTACCAAAGTCGTATCATCACAAAATTTTGCACACATGTTGAGTAAGTCATACCAGTAAATTCATTAACTTTGTTTTGAAAAAAAAAAATCAATAAATTAATTATTGATTAATTAAATTAATTGATTATTAGAACCTTTAATCCACGATTTTCTATAAAATCTTGGATGGAATTTTTATCCTGGATATTTACACCTTTTTCCAATGTTTTGGATTTTGGAACCTGACTGATGTGATCATATACTCTCCAAAGGTAACGTTTGCGATAAAATTAGAAATTCGACCTTGGAAGCGATTTTTGACTATGCTCAGCTTCAATGGCCTGTATCTTGTAATATACTATGCCGGTATTAAGGTACCTTTAGATATGACGGGGCACATATAAGATGGGACAATCTTAGGCTTTTGGATATAAAATGACATGGGCATTTAGCATACTTACATATAATATTGCGTCATTGTCCACATACTTACACTGGTGGTTATAAGATGCACAGGATTTGCAGTACATTTGATATTTGTAAATTTGTTTACAATACAATAATATCTGCTAACAAACAAATACATTTTAACTAGAACAAATCTTACTCAGAATAGGTTGCCAGTTAGTTTGACTTACTTGGTTGCCACCTTGACCATGACAATTAAAGAATCCTACTTTTTCATTTTCTTTGCGGCCCATGTTGTCTAGGCATTTTCTGGTTTCCATATTTCTAACCTGAATGAGAGAAAGGAAAAATCAGTAGGCAATTTATGATGATGAGAATAAATGATTAAGTAAAGAGTTATATTTATGAGCAGATTCTGCAGAGTAGACCTGTGGCGGTTGTTACAATGTAAAGTTGGTTTCAGACAGACGATGTTGGTCTTGCCTCATCATCACCAAATTCAACTAGTATTTATACGCAGTATCGCCCGCTGTTATTTCAATTTGTAGAAAGATAGTTCCTGGAATAAATCTAAATTATTTTTTTACAAATGGAGTTCACGTGTGAACCCCAGCGGATTCAGAATAATATAATAAAATTGATCCCTATTGGAGAACTTTTGTTATTTTTTGAAGAAATTTTCAGAATATGACTTTTGAAATATTGTAAATATCAATGCGCCAATAGAAAGATACGTAAAATGAACACTAAATTTGCGTGTTAGAAATTCCTAGTCCCTAAATTTACTATCTTCTAATAAATCAAGACCTGTTCCGCCTGGTTTCAGAATATCTGTAATATTGGTCCCAAACCACAAGGGCATTAAAATCTAAAAATTCAAGTGTGCACAATCTTAACCATAGGTCTATTTCTGTGTTTGGAAAATTTTACTACTAACACGAGCATCGATTATGTTGGCAATTTTGGTTGTTACAATACATCGTTGGAATTAGCTGATCATCTAGATACCAATAAGAAACTTACCTCTCCTATATTTTTAACATCCA
>JXSR01S020225.1:680-14039 GCA_000969725.1 Ophiothrix spiculata | reverse complement strand
TAGGCAACCCAAAAATGAGAATTCTCAAAGTGTAGCTGTTGCTTTTTTATTAAGTAGTATTTTATGATTGGTGAAACATGATATGATATGAAAAGAATTGTTAAGTAAGATGAAACTTTATTTCTATTTAAATGAGCTGCAATCTCTTGAATACCTTTAATTTCTATCTAGGTACCCATCAATTGATACATAATTACATTAACTTGGAAGATAGGCAGATCTTTTTTTGATAAGTTTTTTTGAAAGAACATGAGACAACATGGACTGTGGTTCAAGTCTTCTTTTTTTCAAAAAGATAATCTGGAAATAAAAACCATTTTGCAACCATGTCTTTAATTTTTGTTTGCATACACCAAATCATAACTAAATGCATGAAACGAGCAAATTATTGTGAACAAGATATTGCAACTGCCTTTCTTGCTGAAGGTACATCTTTGAAAGAGGTAGCACCTTAGTCCATGTAAATTACTCAGGTGGTTGTTCAAAGCTAATCTACTGAGACCAAAAGTTTGGTATTCTCTCTCTTATTCGACTGCAATGAAATGTAATGATTTTGTCTTTTCATTGATTGAAGTTCCTATGGGAAATGCGAAAGGGCTATACAGGAAATCCCTGTGGAGAAAAATGCCACTTTTTTCGCAGCATCAATTTGAATAAACTGATAAATTTAATGGTCAAGGTTGATATGGTGGTGATCTCCTGGAACCCTCAATTAATCTCATGTTTCAGATCAGTTTCTAATTCAGACTGAATCTTGACATATATAATTTAATGTTATCTCCAAGTAAACATGCCCTTTTTTCTTACAGAACAAAGTAAGAAGCTCAAATCAATCATGGGTGACAAATTGTTGTGCTTTTTTCCAAGATTGTAAACCGAAAATCTAGGCAACCCCAAAATTAAAATTCTCAAATTGTAGCTGTTGATTGTCTTATCACATAGTATTATATGATTGGTGAAACATGATATTACATGAAAAGAACAGTAACTATCTATGATGAAACTTATTTTGTAATAATTTTGTATAAATGAGCTGCAATCTCATGAACACCTTTAATTTCTATCTAGGCACCCATCAATTGATACATAATTATATTAACTTGGAAGATTGGCAGACCTTTTTTGATAATTTTTGCCTGTATAACACTATGACCCCAGGTGTGACAGTGTAAACTGGGTGATCTAATTTGCTTTCTAACAGTGCACAATGAAATCAAGATTTGTGGTAATACATGTCTTGGCACCATCAATTCTGATATAATTACATCAAATCTCTCAATCTATTGGGTTTCCTTTTTTCCAAGCCAATTTCTGTTATTTGTAATACAACCTACGGGGAGAGAACAGGCTAGAATGAAGTGATTTTGTTTCTACGTTGAGTCGACTAAATGTCTACCAAGACACTCATCAAATCGAGCATAATCTCAAGTTTTTGTATCAAATCAAGCATAATCTCAAGTTTTTGTCTCTTTCAAATGTTGTTCTATTTTTCTGTGCTATGAAATTTAATGACATGTATGGCAGTACCATATCAACTCGTCCAATTCAACTGCTCATTTTCTGAATTTAGATCATGTTACAGTTGAGTGCTTTCATACTAGCATGCCAAAAATTGTTAAAATATTTAAATTAAGTGTCGGTCATAGAGTATGACTATTTGTCAAACCTTTGAAAATGGGGATATGGTTAATTTAAGGAGATTGTCAGATGGAAAATAGTTGAATTAGACGAGTGAATAGGGTATCTTAATTGCTTTGCATTTTCTTAATCACATATTAGAAATCTGATTTTGTTTGTGTTATGTTGGTACATTGGTGGTCAAAAATGTTTGCGCATGCTTAAATATGGGCAAAACCTAATTATCATATAAAACGACAAAGACTCTTTAAAAAATCATGGTTTTAGTTCGCAGACAAGTGGCGTAAGTGAGGGGGGGGGGGTCAAAGGAAAAAGTGGTACGCATGCTCACCAGAAAAAACATCGAAGAAGGATTGGATTTTGCCCCATTGATGTCGTCGACGTCTTTATAAAAAAAAAAGTGTGCCTTTTCAGGGTAACTTTCAACATTAAGGGTCATCTTTTTACAATATCTTCTACTTTATGTGTCAATTTTTCTCCAGCTATTCTAAATTCCAAGAATTTTCCATGTTTCTTATGGCAGAAAATAGTGCGTTGTTAGTGTGTTACGCCATTAATGGGTCAAATGTCCATTACGACAATAAGGGGGTTAATTTTAGTGTATCACGACATCGTGACATTCCAACCCAAATATCTTTATCTTGCTCATCATAGGTCCATTCTATTCAGGAAACATAACTTTCATTTAATGGTATAATTCTATAACTTCAACCTTTAAAAACATTGCTAAGTTATTGAAATAAATGTGATATAAAAATAATTTCCATTTTACTTATCTGTGTCAGTTCCTTTATTTTGCCAACTGCATTTGATAAAGCCACACAGTGTTACATATTGCTACAAAAACAAAGCTGATGTACCTGTAATAAAATTCTGATTCAGTTTTATGACCCAGTTTTCAAACCAAATTTGCCCCAAGAAAATGAAGAAAAATGGAAGTACAAATGAACCTAGATAAAATGGGGTGCTGACATGGTAATTTTTCTCATATAAATGCCTGTCCCAAAACAATTAACTTATTCAAGACATCAAAATATGGACTTTCAAAACATGAGTACCAACATGTTTATTTGTCTCATATAAATGCCTATCCCCAAAACAATAAAATTATTCAAGACATCAAAATTTTGGACTTTCAAAACATGAGTGCCAACATGTTCCATTAAAAGCACACACATATGAATTCTGTTTTTGATCTACTCTTGTGGAATAATATGGATTTATTTTGTAAAATGCATTACTATCTACTACAGATAACAATATTAAGTGCAAATCTGTACCTTAAGGAAATAGGCTTATGTGTAGTGACAAAATTCAAAGCCATCTTGAATTTTAACTGAACCAGATTCGTAGCAAGCAGAGCAAAATTTATAAGGTGCTAAATACACCTACGCTGCATTTTAATTTCTACTTAAATCTAGATTACTTTTATTGACTTTAACAACCTAAGAATTTCAACTGAGTGATAATATTTATGTTGTATAAAACCTCAGAGCATTTAAATTAAATTTCCTTTTCGAAGAATAAGTAAGAATAAATCAAAAACAGAAAAACAGTATCTAACATTATGTTGTATGAATTATATGCATATGATAACAAGATTTTGCCTCTGTTTCAAGATCTTTGGGAGAAACAAGATGGTTAATCTAAAAAATATGAGATGTCTTGGTCTCTTTTTTGGAGAAAGACAAAATGGAGATATTTTCTCCACACACATTGTGAAAACTAGTGTTACCTTTGATTTTGAGATCATTTTTAAAGAGATGAGATTTAAACTCCATAGTAAAATAGTAATTTAATTCATTGTTACAAATTCCTTATTTGTGATAAATATTCACCAGTGGTAAAAGATGCCTTGCTAAGACAAGAGGAAATAACTACTGTCCATAAATTACATTAAAAATTCCAAATGCCTTTTTACATTTCTGATGTTAGCAGGGAGTTGATTCCAAGTATGTGGAGCATTACATTTGCTTTACACTAGGCCACTTGCAACCAAAGACCAACCGCACCCCATTCAGTATCCATACATGCACCCTACCCACCAATCAGAGCCATCTCTTCTTTAAAATGTGCCACACAAAATACCTTTAACACATCTTACCCAAATTTGCATTCAATATTTTCCCTCTCATCATTTCTTTCGGTTCATATCACTTATTGAAATGCTGTAACAAGTGGCTCCTCTATAAACAGGGTATGACATAACGACAGATTCATGACACTCAACCTATATCATGATAAGCTGAATCCAAGAAGTTGTTTGTTCTCTAATCATTTATCTGATATGAGATCTGCTCCGATAAAATGAGCAGAAAGTCACAAGGTTCTTTTTTTTTTTAGTTCATTACATACTTGGTTTTATATTCTCAGCTTTCAAATGTTATGTAGTATGTTCAACTTCTTGTTTTAATTCCCTTTTGAGAGTTCAAGATTCAAGCCAGTTAAATGAAAAACAATTAGTAGAAATTGCTTCCGTTGAATTATTATACAAGGCCTAAAAAATTGTTGCTTGCAATTTAATGATAATATTGATGGTTGGTCGGTCGGACCTTTTTTTTTATTATTATTTTTTTCTTTTCTTAAAAATGGACGCCAACCCCTCCCACAAATGAATAACATAGTGTTTTTATTTATTCAAGATATATGTTTCTTTAATGCAAATATATAACATTTTGTGAATATTGTTGTAAATTCACCAAAATATCATGCTATTTTTACCAATGAACTGATGAGGTTTAGGTTTAAGTTCACAAAAAAAAAAAAAAGGCGACTCCAAATTTTGGGTCGGTCGTAAAGGGCACGCCAACAATCATTTTTAGGCCTAATATAGAGAAACTATGATTATACTTAACCATAAAAACAAATTTTCAGTGTCAGTACAAAGTTAAAAATATATTTAAGAAAATATGAGAATATCAAAAGCTGACCCATCCTTTCACCCTTGAGAGTTGTTTATGCAATACCTTTTTACTTTACTCAAAACAGAAAATTCACACAGGAGAATAACATCATCCAAACATTGTTGAAGAGAATATCTGTACACTTTATGTTGCTCTAGGTAAATTCTTGACTGTAATCAGCCTTTTCCAGTTTTATAAACACCAGGGGCGTCAAAAGTAAAAATAGTAGTATACGGCCCAGAATCCCCAGCTGATTGGTTAAAATATACCTATGCAGGTAACAAAAAGGTGCAAATCAGCATTGTTCAAAAATGTTCATCTTTTTTTATTTCTTTGTGTAGACAAACACACTTTTGTTTCATTTTGAAGGCATAAAAAAATCAAACACAAAGCAGATTTTAATCATAACTATACTTATTCCCTATTGATCATTATTAAACTTTGTTATAGCTTTAATGACAAAGTATAGCTCAAAGTAGTGGTCAAGTTGAACAGGTGTTTGGAGACACTTTTTAACATGAGCTTGAATATCATGTGGGTTAGCACATAGACAAACAAGAATCTACTTCCCGATAACTTAACCCATTTCTTGTGCATCAATTATGATACACGACAGTATTTACATTACAACGCAGTCTTCCTCACTGCTTTTACTCATGACTGGAATGTCAGTAATCCGGTGTTACTCATGATTAAACTTCAAGGCTTTAATGAAGAAACGAGGCTCGGCAGGTGTGTCAATTGAACTAGTTCTGAGTGCTTCAAGATTAAATGGAATTGTACTTTTTCTTGTTTGATACAAGTAGTACGGTAACCTAATAAATACTAAGAAACCTGCTCAAAATCTTAATCAGGAGATGTTCAAATTCACTGCATTTCAACTAATCAGCTAATATTTGCAATTCCATGTTACTCGTGATTAAACTGTGTGAATTTTAAACCAAATTGACTTGGATGATTAGGCAAAGTAAAAAATATTGATGTTTCTCGTCCCTGTCCGCATCATTTTTTGGCGCCGCATGTATTTTTTTTATTATTTTTTATTTTCACAAAATATGAACAAAAATCACAAAGAGTCCCGAGTTTTTCCGAATTCGAAATACTCTTGATATCACATTGATAAAGCTATGTATATATACTATTTTTGCAAGAAATGTCTTCTTCATGCACAGTTTCATTCTGCAAGAGTGAAGGTATTGCTGTGGCTCGCTGGAAATCTGAAAAGAAAACCATCTTCAAATACAAACAATAATAAATAAAAACGCCCCGCATCGTCAGTTTTTTCAAAAATCCGGACGAGAAACACATATATATATTTTTACTTGGCCTTATACCAAGAGATATTCTTCCAATCATAGGAGGCAAGATATAAAAAAAATCAAAAACTAAATAAGAAACTGGGCCTGGTACCTACAAATCAACTCCCTTAGAAAACTCACATTGTATTCAAATGAAGCCAAAGTTACAAACAATTCAACTGACGCTAATTTGATGAAGACGTTATCTGACAATCAACCAAATTAAATGTTCTCAAGTTCACCATACCATTTAAAACACAGGGATTTGAAAAATAACATCTGACAGTTGAACTTCTAAAATAATGGAAAAGAATTTACTTATTTCAACATAGAAGTACTTCAAAATATGTGAATTTGACAACATATAAACTGCACTGATGCGCACTGCCAAAGTGTCGGTATCAATTCGTGAACATAGACAAGTCATGCGCATTCATAATACCATGAACCAAAAAATTTATAAATTAATCATTGAATTAAACTCAAACCCCTGGATATAGTGTGGGTTGCTTAATTTATGCAACTTTTACCTGAGGTGTTGTATGTGAGTATGTTTATAGTGTATGTTACAGAATTATATTTGAGGCAACAAAACTTGCGAACAAATATCTGTTTTCTGGTTCATGTAGGGCTTCTTAGTTTTGAATTATCATCTAAATCAAATGTAAATCAGCAACAAAAATATAACATGAAGCATAACACTAACTCATCTCATAATCATTTAATGATGTTTCATCTTTAAGTTGGAACATTCAGTGTTTCACTTATATTAGTTTCCTTTGGTACTCTAAAGATCCCAACAAATAGATAAGTAGAAAATCAAAACTGACAACAAAATGGATTGTGATGTAATCTAAAATCCTTCACATCACTTTGATGAACAAGGGGTGCTTAAAAAGAAAAAAACTTATCACTGATATATAATGTCATGCTTCATTTTCCCCGTCATTTTTAAAGATTTTCATTTGAGAATCAAGATTTAAGCACATCAATGAAAATCAATTGAAAGGAATATGACTTTAAGTTGAAGGATCATAATAATATAGCAAAAGATGATGAATTAACCATTAAAATAGCAAGTTTTCCTCTATGTTTACTACTCGATCTTTACATATACTTATGAGAAATGCTTAGAATATATAAACCCCTTTCCCTTCAAAACCATTGTTCACTTACAACTTTCCAATAATTTCTTGATAGCTGATCTCATTTTATTTCTGGTTGATGTCTTATAGCAACTAAATGAGTGGTCAATGAATTCATACAAGAGGAGAGTAACGTCAATCAATCATCAATCATCAATTTCTTGTTTAGGCTTTTGCCACAGAACCCAACTTGGTACTAGTCCGATCCTAGGACCTTGATTTTTTCTGTGTTACTATCCACAATATAAATCCACTATCACATACCACTTTACTAGAAAGCCCAGAGTTCTACATAGCAGACTGATCGCATAGCAGACTGATTGCCCCTCCCTTTTTTCGGGGTAGGTAGTGAAGTGGCTTTGTAGATCACTGGACTTGGTAGTTATATCTCTCATGTTGGTTAGTGTCACCCGAAAAAACAAGGGTTCTATTAATCGAACCAACTTGGTACTTGAACATCAAGTCACTGGTGATGGGAAATAATTTGTAAACAGCATGTTGCTATGGGTAAACCTGGCCTTAATCATCCATTTTATCTATTAATGACACATTCTATAACCCAGATAAGGCTCCAAATGTGTCATTCCTGTACTCTTCGCTGCGCACAGCATGCTAGTTAGCCTCATTTTCTGATCCAAGTCTATGCATATCTGTATGCATGATAAATTCCAGTTTTTAACAGATTTTCATGTTCACTGAACTCATTCGTGATTGTAATATGTTTTCTGTAATTCCAGGTTGCTCATGACTAACATTTATAGCTTTTAATGAAGAAAAGTACTGTAAACTCACTCGATAACAGCCATAATTAAATCTGTCACAAATGTTTACAATATGCTGACTGAAGAATGTGTCTTAACATGAGTTTGAATATCCTGAAAATATGTCAGCTACAAAACAAGCTCTGTTCAAAATTGTACTTTTAATCATATTGTTATGGTTCTTAATCATGTTCCTTTTTATCTTTATTTTCTGTGGACAACATTTTCTATCTTAAAAGGCATATAACTTTTAAAGCTCAAACCAAATTTTAATCTTAACTATAGTCTTTCTGTGTTGAGTAGTTGATTATGATTTAATTTTTTGGCCTTAAAGGGGCATTGGACAAAATTTTGAAATTTTATTTGTTGATGATTTACACTTTATATGTTAGAAAATAGCAGTCAATTACCAGATATCAGGAAAAATTTCATCGAAACTTTTAGAAAAATCAAAAATGTGAATTTTATTTTGTTTGTTGGTCTTGGGTATGAGGCTATTCTTTATACATCAAGAAAGATCCAAAGATTTGTTTGTAAAACATTCCTTTCACACCATGGATTGCATCAAAATCAAAAGAAATTTGCATCAGATCTTTGTCGACAACGATAATTAAAAATCAGATCTTTGTCGACAACGATAATTAAAAAATGAAAGAATATTAACATTTTGGTATATAGGTTTGAATTTGACAATGAAACTTTGCATGCTGTCATTATTACCGCTAATGCTTAAAATGATGCAAAAAATCTCAAAATGCTTGGGGTAAAGTTTGGGGATGATGCTGCTAACTTGTCCAATGCCCCTTTAATGATAGGTGGGGGGGGGTTTATACAAGTTGAACAAGTGTCTGGAGACACTTCTTAACATGAGCTTGAATATCATGTGAAGCATCATTTAGTATTGAATATTCAGGGCCAACTTAACCTTTTACTTTCTGCCCATTAAATAAGAGCATGTCTTCAGAAAATTCATATAGTAGAATAATATCTTCCAAACATTGTTCAAGAGAATATCAAGTTGCTCTAGGTAAACTTTTTGACTGTAATCACTCTTTTCCGGTTTTATATACTGAGTGAGTCAAAAAAACTGCAATAGTTAAATAAAAGCCATATTTTAAGAACAAAAGATGCCATGAACATGAAATGTATATATCTAAATAGATCACAGATTTACCTTTAAAATGGTGAAAGAATGAGGAAAATGTATAAAGGCGTTATGGAGATACACTTATTTGAATAGGAAGGCATAAAAACAGTTCTGTCCAACTGTCGTGCATATGTTTTATTCAATACGTAGGACACAATTATGACATACTCTTTTCTCTTTGGTTTGGGTACGTTGAAAAGGGACGTTTGAGCTTGGTGGCCCTGAATATTCAATACTAGTATTCGGTTGAACGTGAACATGGTGAACTGGGACTCATGTGGCAGAGGGTTTTTTTGCGAGCTCACTTCGGGATCCCTTGCCTGACGAACTCATCGACGTTTCTCCTGCTTCTTGCCGTTCGCGGTCTTCAAGATCTCTCTTTATTTATTTTATGGACTGTTCTTGTTCTTTTGAATTTCACCTGAATTCATAGATGGTAGATGTACATGGTACACCCGATTGGGAGAATGCACCCCGGAATCTCCGTTTCACTCTTGCATGAGATTTGGTGGTAAATAAACCCCAGCAATAAAAGCATGTTGCTCGTTTGTGAACTGATCTTGAGGCATTTTAAACAGTGACTCCCTTCTAAGACAGTACCCCAAACGTGTCATTTTGCACTTGGAAAGACCGCCTAAATTATCTTTTATATGTAAATTATGATTAAGAGGAGATTTTCACTGGAGCAAGGTAATCGGTTGGTGTTATTATTCAATAGGTGCATGCACGAAATTCAATTCAATATTGGTACTTACTCGTTATGAACTGCCATTTGACGAGGCATGCTCATTTGGACAGTACTGTTTTCATACCATGATATTCAAATAAGGATATCTTCGCAATGCCTTTATCAATTTGCACCATTCTTTCAACCTTTGAAAGCTTTATTCATGATCTATTTAGAAATTAATATTATTTGTTCGAAATTACTTTTGTTCTTACAATATGGCTTCCATCTAATTATTGCAGTTTTTTTGACTCGCGTGGTATACTAGGGGCATCAAAAATAATAATGCCTCTGGCGGAGGCATAAAAAAAATAGTGGTATACAGCCCACGATCCCCGCCCCTCTGGTTAGAACATACCTATATGCAAGTAACAAAAAGGTGCAAATCAGCATTGCTAAAAAAATTTCATCTTTTTATATTTCTTTGTGTAGACAAACAAACTTTTGTTTCATTTTCAAAAAAAAAACACAATTCAAACACAAAGCAGATTTTAATCATAACTACACTTATTCCCTATTGATCATGATTAAACTTTGTTAGCTTTAAAGTCAAAGTATAGCTCAAAGTAGTGGTCAAGTTGAACTGGTGTCTGGAGACACTTCTTAACATGAGCTTGAATATCATGTGAGTTAGCACATAGACAAACAAGAATCTACTTGATGCAAACTTAACCCATTTCTTGTGCATCAATTATGATACACGCCAGTATTTACCCGGGGGGGGGGGGGCTTCTTAGTACAAAAGGGGTTATGGGGATGTGCCGCAAATTCGGGTAGCAAAATAAGGCTTTCTGGTATTCCTATCGGTCCTTTTTCTTCACAAAATGTGGTATTTGATGGGTTTTCTTTTCAAAAATTTTGGAAATTTGCACCAAATGCTGGAAATTTTGACATTTCTCCTCTAAATATTAGAAAATTTTTGCCAAAAAAGAACAAATTTGGACCAAAAATGAGATTTTTGAATAAATTTGGCTTAAAATTTTGAAGATTTGGTATATGGATGGGTCAATTTTTCTTAAAAATTGGTATTTGGATGGGTGGCTTTCCAAATTTCCCATAGGCACGTCCCTACCCAAACCAAGTTTAATTCCCCCCCCCCCCCGGAGTATTTACTTTACATCGCAGTCATCCTCACTGCTTTTATTCATGACTGGAATGTCAGTAATCCGTTGTAACTCATGATTAAACTTCTAGGCTTTAATGAAGAAATGGGGCTCGACAGGTGTGTCAATTATTGAACTAGTTCTGAGTACTTCAAGATTAAATGGAATTGTACTTTTTCATTTTTATAGAGTAGTAAGGTAACCTAATGCTAAGAAACCTGCTCAAAATCTTAATCAGGAAATGTTCAAATTCACTGCATTTCAACTAATCAGCTAATATTTGCAATTCCATGTTATTCGTGATTAAACTGCGTGAATTTTAAACAAAATTGGCTTGGATGATTATACCTAGTGATATTCTTTAAATCATAGGATGCAAGATTTTGGGAAAAAATCAAGAAATCGATACAAAAATGGGTCTGATACCTATAAATCAACTCCCTTTAAAATCTCAAGATGTATTCAAATGAATCCTATCAAAGTTACAAACAATTCAGCTGATGCTAATTTGACGAAGGCTTTATTTGACAATCAACCAAATTAAATGTTCTCAAGTTCACCATACCATAGAAACACAGGGAGTTGACAAATAATATACGACAGTCCAACTTACCAAATAATGGAAATGGAAAAAGTTTCACCATAAGTGCTTCAAAATATGTGAATTCAATAACATATAAACTGGTGCGCACTGCCAAAGTGTCAGTATCAATTCGTGAACATAGACAAGTCATGCTCAAAATACCATGAACCCCAAAATTAATAAATTAATCATTGAATTGAGCTTAAACCCCTGGATATAGTGCGGGTTGCTTAATTTATGCAATTTTTACCTGAAGTGTTGTATGTGAGAGTGTTTATAGTACATGTTAGAAATAATATTTGAAGTTAATAAACATCCAAGTACGTAGCAACAAAATTTGCAAACAAATATCTGTTTTCTGGTTCATCTTCTTAGTTATTGTGGCGATGTGGTGTTCGCACCACAATGGGAAATAACTCAAATGGTAGGATGCAGCTTCTCATTGGAAATCATTATTTATTCACGGTGAATCTATCTTTATAAACACAAAATCTCTAGCAATGGCGAAACACGACCCTTGACCCCAAACTTCCGTCCGAAGGAAAACTCTCCTCAAGCACGAGGGCGCTAGACCAGGTACCCATATGAGTGCTCACCGTAACATCACCCCCTCGCCACTTGAAGCGAGTTCCACCGAGCGAAATGTACAGGCTCAAGAGTTTTTATACATTCAACATGAAATTATAAGTTTATGTATCAAACATCGAAAAATGCAAACTTGTGAAAAACATATTGTACAATAAGACCCAAATTTGAATCACATCACTTTGGTAAACTTTTAAATCAACCAATGAATCAATATACCACTCTGTACCTGGTAGGATGGGTAATAGAACACTAGAGTGTGTATTTAGTGCACAGTAATACACACACTTGGCCAGATAACAACCTGTGAAAGTGCTGACATCACAAAAGCTTGAGGTGATCAGTCTCAAATCAGCATGAATAGCACCCAGACAGGGAACGGGAGAAGAATGAATTCTGAAGCGGGATAATCAAAAAAATGTCAGAGTAGAACCCATAATTAATAATTCCCAATTTGTTAAAACTTTTTGGAAGAGAAAAATACTCCAAATGAATATACACTGAACAGTTGAAATTTCAAAAAACATAGAAAACATGACCAGGTACCATGCACAATGTGGCAATTAAGGTACAGTCTGTTCTCATTGAAGAGGAATAAACTAGGCAAACATGTGCATCCTTCACTATGTTGTTAACTCTGGCCTAGGAAGCAGTCAGATACTGTTAATCATAGTGTAGAGAAAGAAATTTACATGTTACTACATATCATGAAATACAATTGAAAATAACCAAAGGTTTGCTTTAACTATGGAATAATGTCCTAAATCTTATCCCATGTCACTCCACACATCCATTGTACATGTAAAACAATGCATTCAGAACTATAAAATTGCAATGAAAACCCAGTGTTTTAGGCAAGACCAAAATTGCATTCATCTGAGATTCATATAATTGTCATGGAATTGTAACATGTAGCACCAAGAGTGATGATACAACTTCGGTAGCAAAAATGTCACCTCGGTACATAAATCACAGTATTTTCCACACACTATACAAAAAATCACAGAGGAAATATTACAATATTTTAGAGGCAATTTTGAGTGTTCAGGCCTGCAGTTAATAAGGATTTTACAATGTCCTGAAAAGTGAAGTAGATATTCTACTAATAACTTTCATGAACTGGTAATTATAACACAACATGGCCAATAAGAAAATGACCAAATCTCATTTGGAAAAACCTGGCTTAAAATAGTGTTTTACCATCTAATAAACAATAACAATATAATTATTTTTTTTTTGTAGAAGGAAACAAAATTTATCCCCGTATAATCTCAAAACTTTTTAGTGTTTCACACTAAATTTCAACAGAAAAAAATCTTAAAGACAAGGCCTGTCAAAGAAAACAGGAAATTCCTCCCTTTCATTCCATTTTTTTTTGCTAATAAATGAAGCTAAAGGGATACACAGCTGGGGACACAGAATTTTTGTGTCTAGCAGCTGACCAGAAATAAGATTCATATTCAAATGTA
>JXSR01S020224.1:169787-195244 GCA_000969725.1 Ophiothrix spiculata | reverse complement strand
TTGAACTGATATGGTATAAATGTGTATGGCTTCTATTGATGTTTTGTTACATCCAAACTATTTATTGAGTTTTATAGTCTACACATTATCCATTCCCTTTCTTTTTATATTCATTTTTCATTATACAATTTTTCTCAATATAAACCTTAAAGTATATTGTTTAATGATATAAGATTTTAAAACCTTACGGTGATCATAACTTTTAAAATATATCCACACTTGTCCACACTTTGTGATAGGGCGCATAATCAATAAAAATATAGTTAAAACAAAGATTCTTTATAAGAGATGAAATATATGCATTAAGCTGAAATGCTAGTAAACTATACGTGTAACTCACACCATAATAAAAAGATAATAAATTGAGCTAAATTGGTTGTGATAGATTACTGTGTAGGTGTTTGCAGGTTGGTATGCTTGACACCATTTATTCATGACACACACCTATTGATGTCAAACTCAAGATCATTTACAGGGCGACAAGTTACTTTCTCTATCTTCTAATGATTATCACGAATTTAATGACAACTATGACATCGATGAAGATTAATTCTTAAAGCGAGTTGATTTTTTAAAGAGTGGTGCCATGCTTGTTAATAGCAAACATGATCCGTTGAGTCACCGTGACTGTCTGTCGTTGCGTCAATCAGGTAATTTCTTTTTGAAAACACCTTTACATATGGTTTGCATTGTGAAGGCTCTGATGCGTTTTTGAAGTGCTCACCTTACTCGGGAATACAAACTGATTGTTATTTTAGAGCTACAACGTCTGAATGTTGAATGTTGAATGACTTTGATTTATGAATTTTTGAAATATGGAAAAACCATAAGTTATTTGCTATGATAGATTTTATTTAACCATTTTGCGCTAATTATGACAACTACATTTTTACATTTTTTAACAATTGTTTGTATAGTCCATCATACCACTAACCCTCTCTCACAATAATCCAAGCCCTTCTGTAACAATTCAATCCTAATAACTCCCTATTTTTCGAACCAAACCCCAAATAAACTTGGTCTTGTTTGGTCTCCCCCAATTCATACAAACCAAAATCAATACAATCGGCTAAGGTGTTGCGTAATTATGACGTTACAAATATATGCCCTGATCCAAAAATCACGATTGTCTTGGGAAGGGTAAAAATTTAACAATAAATAGTGGATTTTTATCATATTTTGATAATTATAAAAAAGTCAAGTCTTAATTCTAAATTGTCATGCAAGTTTCGGATTCATAACATGCAGATATGTTTGTTTAATTTAACGCAGTCACAATAAACCTTTCTATTCAACTTTATAGGCTTACTATATCTATCCCCACTTTAATAAGTGGTACCCCAAGGTTTTCAGCAAAATGACCGTAAAGGATGTAAAAGAGATCACACACACACACGTATTGATGCCGATATTAAAATGATGGGCTGTAGATAAATCAATCATTTCTATTAACCCTACGCACACGTTACGTGATAAGCCTATAATGATGCCCACCAGGGACACTGTATTTAGTATTCAATTTTTCATTGGTATCATCGTACTTTGATTAATGCCAAACACGTAACATTGGGCCACGTTAATGTACAAGTATATGTCTGTCGCAGACGATTGAATACTCGGTTTATTTACCCCTTTATGTCTTGGAATACTCTGTCATGGTTGAAGATTATGCAATTACCCGAAACAATGTGGAAATCGTTAAGATGTTTTAAATAGATGTACATTGATGAGCATTATTGCAGCCACAAGTATCTGATAAATTTACCTGGAAAATTCTATTATTAAAAAGTTATCTTGAAAGGTCAAGTTGAATTTATCAGATGATTCAAGTTTTAATAAGTAGTCCAATTAGATGAAGAGACAAACATGTACTAATTGATAAGAAAAACTAAGGTATTTTTATGAAAGCGTTTAATATATTTACCAACGTATGATTCCCTGCAGGTATCGCCATGTTTATTTTTGTCCATTTTACTCTGTACCTGTTGCTAAGACATTTCTGGATCCAATGAGCCTTGCAAGTTCTTACCAAATCAAATCAATCGAACGCCATACAGTAAAAAGACCGAAACAAATATCATAAAATTCAATCAAGACTAATCAAGATTCAGTAAGATAGCTTCAGTATGAATAGATTCAATAAGACACTAAATGAGTATCTTACGTCTAATCAAAATCTGAATTATGTTCCCACGATATAAGCAGGTGAAATCGAATCTAAAACTGGTGTCTTAAATCTGAAATCTAAATAAGCTGCACGTTTAATTTGTGCAGACATCAACCATTAATTAAAGGCAAGTCATCATGCGTCGACACTGGACATTACTTTAATGCTTTCACTTAATCTTCGGTGACAGCAGCATTAGATAACACAGGTATCAAAATGATTTGGAACACGGTTTCTAAGTTAAGTAAATCGGGTTTTTCGTATATGAATCAGGACTCGTATTCAATATATCTTCGATCATGTTTAAAAGTGTTCGTAATTTCAAACGACGATAAAAACATAGTCGATGCATTTGCATATGTAAAAAAGGCAAATGATATCAGCGTTTTTCTTGACTTGATATCAAAATGAAAAAGACACGAATTTCCATATTATGTCACTTTGCTATTGGTATAAAGTATTTAGTAATATCATGTAAATTCTTTATATTTGGAGATATCATAGTCACAATACAAAATATTCTTTTTTTTTTCAATTTCAAAATTTATTTTTGCCCTAATAATAGACTTTATGGTAAAGTCTGAACACAGAATTGACTCTTCTTTCACGAATATTTTAATGGCAATCGAAAAAAAAACCACCCAGACAACATATTTAATGTTCAAAGGCAACAAGTTATTCCATTGCCATATTTAGACGCCTCTTACAACGTCTGACCGGAATATTTATTGTTCAAAGAAACAATGGACAATATTGAAAAGGCACAAGTGTTTGCTTAATTCTTTTCACGCTTTTAATTTCTCTCATCCAAGGAAGTATACTGTATCATTTGAAAAAAGGACATTTATAATGCCAATATATGTATTGACCTTAAACATGAATTTTACGTCTTTGTGGTACCATAACTCTTAATGTATTAAAAAAACCAACGACAAATTCATGATCAAAAACTGTTTTGCTTGAAAAAACAACAAGAGGGAAATAAAAGCTTCTGCTATTTGAATTTCACACCTTTCACCATTTGCAGTGGTGATAGTGACGGGATACCGTATATCCATAGAGTATCAAGCGGTTGAAGCGGCTATTTCCTCTTATATGTCGACCGTTTGAATCAATAATGAACATCAAAGCCCTAGAAATTCCAGCAAAGAAACCGCTTATCAAGAAAATCTCAACACGCCATGTTGCACATACTTAAAATTGCACGTAGATGGCATCTAGATAATAATGGAAATTTATAGTTTGGATGTCACGGATGGAACAAGTAAATTTACTGTATGGCCCTTAGTTTGCTGCTTTATATGTTATGTTACAAAAATTGTTCTTAGTTTTTACATTTAAAGTGGCATTTGAAAAAAAAAGCATTTTACTGATATGATACTCAATTAATCAATGTGAAATAATGAAGATAGAATTTAATAATAAACCAATGAAGTATACAATGGTATCTGGGTGAAAAAAATTGTCAAGGGTACATTACGTTATTTTTATACACTACATAGCAGTTTATAGAATTTCAGCTATCGCCATTTTGTAATTTTCAAATTGTGTTGCATCAGAAATAACATTTAGTTTTTAGCATGGGATGCAGAATTTTACCATTTATTGATATATTAATGAAACAACATGAATATGACGTCAATATTAATGAATGTTCTTCATTAAGTGGAGTAATAAAGCTGTTGTATCCGACAATAAGATTGATTTTTCAATTAGGATTGAAGAGATATGCAATTATTTTGTAGAGTAATGTAGGAAGGTTACCAAATAATTCTTCTGGATCGATACGTGTCATTTTACCAATTTTACAGTATGTCGTCAATAAAGAAATGTACTTTAACGAGCAATGACCTCTGTTGTTCCAGGGGAAATAAATCTCCATGTTCAATCTTTCGCCCTTACGGCAGGGAAAGAGAGACCTGGTTATGAGTGATTGATGAAGGTAAAGGCACTAAACTTAGAATACAGACTCGACTCCTTATAGAGGGCGCTAATGGACACCTCACAAAAACAACCCAACAAATGTGGTTCTGGTATCCACCAGGTATTTTAAGTACTTCTCACAATTCCATTCAAAATTTGAAATCAATAGCTCAGTCAGAATAATTTCCCTTAAACATATACATCAAAATGCATGTTTTAAACCTGGTGCAGCACATTTATTATTGAAGCGAACAGGAAATAAAAATGACCTTGAGAATCAAACTACTAGCTCAATGAATACATAAACAAATTTCTGGTCGCAAGATGTTTTCAAACCCATATAACAGTTTGATTTAGTGTAAAATTTAACATCTTTCCTATACAAATACACATCAGTAGTAATTTGACCTCGCTGAACATTCCGTTAGTTCATTCATGCTCACTGAGCTGTTACTGTGTATTGTGAGAAGGTCTTACATCAATCTTTGGTTAGGCCAAACAAAAAAAAAGGTTTGTCTCAAAGCTGATGAGTGATTTGAAAAGTAATGCGGAATTAGTTTTTTTTTCTTTTTAAAGATTCCAAGCGTTGTCTGTACGAATCACATGCAAAATTAATGCGTCGAATTCTGCACCGTCAGCATCATCAACTATACCTAAGCCAGTAAATGGATCGTCTTTTTTATGCACGGGTTATTTCCGGTTGTAATGTCAACTACTTCACTCTGAGGGGGTTATTGTTCATCGATTCACGCAGAAACCATTTTCTAAACTTTCCACAAAGCAGCTGAATCTGTAAAATAACTTTGATCCTCCATGACTGTCACGAGATCGCACAAGCAAATCAACAACAAGCAGGATGGTTGTTCTTCACAAAATACACAATAAATACAACACGAAGTCTACGAGCCTTATCCAAAAAAGAATTTATAGTCGTGACTAATAAACTTCTTATACATCAATTATGTCAGTCTAAAGTTGAGAATATGGCAAATTAAAATAAGCAATACACGCAATTTTGATATCCGCGCCTTCACGATCATTCATTGGAACACCAATCATGTTTCAATAGTGTCCTGTATAAAATGGCTCCACACAAATATAAAAATAGAAATAAAAATACGATTTAACGGCAACATATATATATAAATGTAACGATTTTTTTAGGAAGAAAATAGCATTGACTAAAATTTAGGTGGTATTTGTAACCCACTTACAAAAACGTTTTAACAACCGTTCAATTCTAAAGCGTAGGTAGGAAAAGTGACCGACAGAAAAGTAATTAAAACTTGGTAACTTAGTATCACCCACTTAATCAGCTCTTCTGATGAATTCATTAAAATTAATCAAGTGAAATTGGCTCTTGTTTTTTCGTTTCGGTTCTACTTTGTGCATACGTAATGAAAGTTAACTAATCAAGTTTGAATGTGTAGAGTTTTTTCGACATTAAGTATCCCAGATTGTATAAAACAATGGGGTATGGACGTTACACCTTCAAAAACCTTATATATTGATTGGATAATGACGCATGGAAATCGAAGTGTATTTTATTTAGAGTGTATGTTATTGGAATACGGTATGCTATCGGAATAGATGTTAAATACAAAATGTAAAGAAAAAATTGCACTTGCAAATTGAAATATATTTGTAATAATCACTTCTTTAACTATTACATGAATAAATGGTTACTCTGCCTTAATCATATCGCTATCGTTAATTGATAAATAACGTTGCTTTTAGTCTAGAATATTCTTCCAATATCGGACGAAAAAACTTGACGAAATTTAATTTCGGTTTCTTTCAAATTTTATGAGCTTACTTAATGTATAAAGTCAGTGTATACATGCAATTATACTAAAACATGTTTCAACTGACCCCGATGTAGGTTTTTAGTTGTGTAATTTTGAAAAAGTTCAAAACTTACTCTAACGAACTTTAATGTTGTGTTATACTGTTCATCAGTACCTGCTTCCCATCTTGCTAAGGGTAATTAATATGTTCTTGTCAAAACTAGTGTAAATATAAAGGATTTTAGCAATATCCATTTGCAGAATGCTATACATAACTATGTTCTAGACCCACAGAAGATCGAAAACGACATCTGAATAAAATTAATCAACTCATCAATGCAATGAAACGACATTGAATGTAATATTACATAAATTTCACCACGATTAAAAAAGAAGACACTTTTGTTTAACACGTTGAAATGGCTATGAAGCAAATACACATAGATATCTTAATAGATTGCTACAAAAGGAAAACTTATTACACCGAGGATGTAAGAAACTTTTTTTCAACGTGTTGAAATGGCCATGAAGCAAATACACATAGATATCTTAATAGATTGCTACAAAAGGAAAACTCATTACATTGAGGATGTAATAAACTTTTGTTTAAAACATTGAAATGGCTATGAAGCGAATACACATAGATATCTTAATAGATTGCCACAAAAGGAGAACTCATTACATTGAAGATGTAAGAAATCACTCCTCGGGTATTTGCAGGATACCACAAGCACATACTTCAAGTCAAGGATTCTTGAGATACTGCACTTCAAAGAAAAACAAATCTGTCCCATTACAAAGAGATTTCTTTCAAAATCTTTTAACGTTTGCAATAATTGTTGTTAGTTAATGAAGATTTAGTTAAAATACTCTATGAAGCAATCAAATCTTCATTCGCTAATTGGATTCAATCTGAAAGTTTAATTACGTCTTGCACAATCCACGCATTTTGCACTGTATGTGGTAAGAGTAAAATCGCAGAACAATTGAAAACAGATGTAAAGTGAATCTTCCTATAGAGTGTTTGACATACGGTACTGCACATCCTTTGAATCGGAAACGGTCCACTGTAACTCTCATCTGAAATTTCATACAATTTTATCAACTTGTAGTATTTTTCACTTGAAGCAGTTGTTGAACGCTATGAACGATATCTTTCATCATATTTCGAAATTTGTTTTTATTTTCATAAGCCATAATGCACAGAAGCGGTATTCAATATGATATTCATCCTACACCATCAATCTTAGAATCAAACTTACACTTTAAAGGATCTTTACTAAAACGCCCACTTGTTTAATAACGTCTATTTGTTTTGTGCACGTAAAACAAGAAAGATGTTGTTAACCGTTCTATAATAGTTTACACATTTTAAGGAAGTTAGTAAAACATACATTTAACTAGCACAGGACGAAAACAATCTGAATAATTATTAGAGGAATAAAATGCATTTATAATGAGTTTGAAATTTATGTAATTAGGGTTATCTATTTCATTAAAGATTTGTTTCCAAACAATTCATTTTTAATCATTTTAATTATCATCAGATGATAACCATCACTGGAAAATGCAATGACAAAGATGTTAACAGTCTTATAGAAAACAAAATATCAACGCCGTGTGTCATCAATCTTAAAGACAGATACAGAGCAAGAACATTGTTTTTTCTCTAATCCAGAGTTGATTTGTATGATTATTATACAAAAAGATATATCATTGTCTACAATATACACTATTGCCATTAAAACAATACATACTAGTATTCCTTTGTTGTTGTAAAGTATCATAGACATTAAATACATCAGAGCATGTTATTTTCATTCACTAATTGGGCCCAATCTGTAATCCAGATAAGTTCTTTCATAATGACACTACATTTGGATAAAACTTTTCACAATTTTGTTTAAGGTTAATAAAATATCAGATTTCTTTTTGATAATTATAGCAATCAAGGTTGATAGTTTAATAATAGGGTACTCATCCCATCTTTGATCAGTAAATGACTTTGGTTTAGGAGTAATGCCATATATGCATTTGAGCAATGTATAGAAAATAACATTGATTAAAATGCAAGCAGCATCTGTCACAAAGATGTTTTAGAAATCATGAGATTCAAATGCGTAGGAAGGCGTATAGTTTTAAATGACTACCAGAGAAGTAATAAACTTCAGTAACTTTATATCACGAAACTTATCCCGCCTAATCATCACCTCTGATGAATGCAATAAGATTAAACAAATGACATTGGCTCTTATTTTTCCATTTCGGTTTAATTTTTTGAAAAAATAATGAATGTTTACCAATTTATTCTCATTGGGTAAAGTTTCAACGGCATTAAGTATCTGTGATCAAAGACATTGACGTAAAATGCCAAATATCATTTACATTGTTTGCACATTTAAAAAAGTTATATTTATTATAGAGTGCATGATATTAAAATATTTCGTAATTTTTTCAAGCAACGTGTAAATCAGAAATGCACATTAAAGTAGCACTTGTGAAATTTCCATAAATACCCCTGTAATGATTACTATTAAATCCACAGAATGAAATTTAAAACGCTCTTCTGCTTTGCATGTATTGTAATTTAGGTATTCAAACACCATGTTCATTACAAGTCAACAACGCTGCATTCATGCGTACGCGTATTTTGTTTTATCGCGCTACGGTGGCATTATGGTGGATTCAGAGTCTGTCGATATGCATCGATCGATGCCCGTCGACACGCAGTCTTTAAACACGCGCTATTTCTTTGCGTTGTGCGTGTAAAGACTGCGCGTCGATGGGCATCGATCGATTCATATATCGTCAAGACTCTGAATAAACCATTAGTTGCCCAAGCGTGATAAAAGTACGCAACGCATTGGATACAGAGTTGTTGATTTGTGATGAATACCTGTCAACAACGGAAATCTTCTAAAAATGTATCCATAGAGAAAGAAATTTAAATTCTAAATGTTTTTAATTTAACAAATAAAGCAGAATTTAAACAAAATGTAAGCTTTTGAGTGTTTGTTGCTATGCCGTTTTTAAACTGTTCCCAAACACAAGGTTTTGTACGTACTCAAACTTTCCGACGCGCGATGACAGTGCGCAACTAAACGTAAACGAACTTTCGTAAACGCTGTGTTGTATTCCACGTGCTAATTTAAATATCAACTGTGGGTTCACGACAAATCAACAACATTATTCTTCTGTTTACAGAGATACGGTGAGTTGTCAAATCTACAATTAAAAAAATTATTTTGTGTCGAATGTTCTCCTAATATTGAATGGGAAAAATTTAAACTGATTTTGATTTCTTTTTAACATTATACATAAAACTTTATATAACTTCGCATAGATTGTATTATCATTATTTAATGTAACACATATGTTAGAATTTCCAATCGGAAGCAGTCCACTGTAACTATCGTCTTAAATTTCATACAATTTGATCAACTGTAGTAGCATTTTTTACCTGAGGCAATCAATAAACGCCATGAACTGTATCTTTTATCATAAAAAATAATTTTCCTCCTGAAGCGATATCTAAAATATGATATACATGTACTTTTATACTTTATAAATCTAGAATCGAACATTTGTACAATTTTAATTGACCTTTAATTTGATATATCGCCAATTACTTTAATTACACCGTATTTATGATTCTGTTAACGTGATATATGAAAACTCTGTTTTACGTTTTAGGGAAGAGATTGCAACACACATTAACAAAGCAAGGTACGAAAACAATATCTATACGATCATTATGATTGAAGACAATTAATTAACTAAATATAATCATATGTAGGAATCAGTGGTTATCAGCAGAATTTTGAAACTTCTATAATTATAATTATCTATTTTGTTGAATACATGCACATTTGTCAAATTAATTTAGTTGTCACTCAAGATCAGCTGATAGTTATTTCAAGAAATGCCTGCGAGGATGTTATACCATTCAACCTTTTTTCTTTTATTTTATTACACAATCGAAATCCGTACATAGAAAAGGAAAGAAATAACATGTTTGCGCTGCCTGGCATTATTTTTGACTAAATGACAAATTGTAGACAAATATGCTGCTATTGTCTCGATGACATAGTTGTTTTATATAATTTTACAGGCACAAACAGGTCTTATTAAGAAAGGCAGATTTAAAGTTATTTTTATCATAAAACAATCTAGAACAGACTGCGTTTAGATATTGAAAGTACACAAGTATACAAGCACAAACAAGTATTTCAGTCGATCGTATGCATAGATGTCATTGTAATAATAACGCTTTTCTTTTAATTGTATAATACCATAAAAATCGTAGCATCCAGCAGTTCTGTGTAAGACAATTATTCACTTACAATTCCAATACAATTGATCAAAACTGATGTCATTTGAAACTTTTTATGTAATTTGAAACTTTTTTTTATTATATATAACATTGTAACATCAAGATTATTAATGTAAATTCGTCATTTTAAAAGACACTCATTCATTTAACTCATTAAAAATATTATTACAAAATTCGCGTTTTACAATAGTCATAAACCCCATTGTTATAACGGCCACTAAATTGTAAACGAAAAAAAAAATCCATTTCATTTAAGGTATAAGAAATCACTTCTCGAGTATTCGCAGGAAGCCACAAGCTATTACGTGAAGTCATCGAGTTTTGAGTACCGGTATGTACTTCAGAGAGAGAGAGAAACAAATCTGTCCCGTTACAAAGAGATTTCTTTCAAAATCTATCAACGCTTACTATTGTGGGTTTATGTAGAGTTAACGTAGATTTAGTAAAATGTGTTTTAGCAATCTAATCTTTTTTCACTAATTGGGCTCATTCAATCTGCAAGTCAGATAACTTCTTACACATTTTTTCGCATTTTGTTCTAGACGTGGTCAGAACAAATCACAGCTCTTAAAAACAAGTATGTAACCAGGCTCTTTGAGGTCACATGCATCATTAGAGGTGGTAATTGTCCACTACAGTCGTCAGGTCTAATATATCACACAAATTTAGTCAACTTAAGTATTTTTCACCGAAGCATTTTTCTTTTAAGGCAACCTTGTTTCATTAAACAATATCTTTCAGTATATTTGGAAATAAATCGTACTGTTATAAAATAGAATGTCGAGAAGCAATGTTGAAACTCATCTACCTTAACAATTTAGCAAATTAAGAATCAAACATATACCTTTTTAAAACTAAATTTAACTTTAATTGAATTAGCCCCATTAGTTTAATTACGTCTAATTATGTTCGCGTAAAACATTCAAAATGGAAAAATATTCTTTTAGGAAAATTAATTAAAGTATAAATCAGTCTTTATGCATGAAATCAATTAGATATAAATACATGTATGAAAAAGTTATATTATGAATTTCGACATTTATACTGTATCTGTATGATTATTTTTTTAATGTACGTACCTGTTTTTTTTTTTTTAATTATTTTAGTTCTCAATATGCACCAGCTCATAACTCTCTCAGGGAATGCCTACAAGGAGGTTATAACAGTCAACTTTCTTTTCTTTCAATCTACCATTGCCTTTTATTACACAATCACAACTCTTACATAGAAAAGGGCAAAATAAGCGTGTTATTTGTGCTCTCCGTTATCATTCTTCAACCGTAGACGAGGGAGATTCAAGGGAAACACGTGGCTTCTCTCTCTCTCTCTAAGAAGAGTTGTTTTAGATATTTTTCCATAACATCCACATGTCTGATTGACAAAATTAGATTGTGCTCAAATAAACACATCATTCCTTCTTTTGTATCCAAATGCCTAATAGACCGCGCAGATACGAGTATTTCATACGCACATAAGTTCAAGCATTATCTATCAAATCAGTGAACTATATATACTAGTACTATATATATTCATTTTATTGTGTAATATCATCGACATCAGAGCATACAACAGTTCTGCGTGATATATCGCAATGTAGTTTTTCAATTACCCTGATAGGAACAGAATTGATTCATGATTAGGAATTGAAAACCATTAATACCCGTTATTATTACATTTTAATACAGAAAATTGTAGAAATCACAACGATTTCGAAAAATATACAATTGTGGTATGACACAAATGCTTTTTTCCGTCTCATTAGAAATAAGTTTATTTATGAATTGATCATTCGATGACACGTGTTTGAAATCAAATTTATCACAATCTATTATTGAAATTCAACTAAAAAGACCTGCTCAATTCAGAATACAAAGTAGCAATACTTAGTGAAGTTCAAATGGTGCAATGTACTTGCAAATGATGGTATCCGGTAGCTTGGTAAATATAAAAATACAAAGACAGATCCATATTCTGTTTAATGATTGAAATCCTAATTGCTAACATCCAGTGACTGCAATGAAAAACAGTACTTTTGTAATAGAAACTTTTTGTTAATTTTTATCAAATCTCATTCATTGTATCCTAAAACTAGCTAATGCCATGACATAGATACACACTAGTATAGCATACAGGGTGTACTAATTAGATATGATGTCAATAATTTGAAAACATGTGTTTCATATATATAAGTTGATGAGTTTCAATGTTTCACGTTTTGTGTCTACTTTTTAACAAAAGAATTATCGTAGCTTCTTTCTTACGATCATAACTTCTTTTCTTTGTATGCTACTAAATCTAGCCGCATCATTTTATAAATATTGTCCTAAACGGATGTTACGCTTTTTATTTTGAACAAATTGCTGTATTAAGGCTGGGGTAGACATTCAAATGACATAAACCGTTTTGTATTCTAACTCTCAAACTAATTACATAAACCATATACATATTTAGAAGCATGATGGTGATATCGGGTTTCTTATTTAAACCAAAAATTGTCAGTTTGGGCAAAAAAATGCCCTAAAACGTATTTTTAGATAATGGTGATACTGGTTTTGACATTGTTTTTTACCCAAAGATTTCTGGAAAGCGTAAATCAAATTTTCTTTCGTGAAATTTTCAACCTTTTTTGCTTTTCGAATCTAGAGACAAATATCTGGGTTTTTAAATTACAGTACATATTACCTTGTAAATGACTACACCTAAGAATATCATGATTGGTTGACAAATAGGACGAAAAACAATTTTGAAATGGGGAATCATTATTTAAAACAATATGTTTTGTTAATCAATTTACAACTTTTGTAAACAACAGAGGTCAAAATGACCACCGTTCTTGACGTGGTATCCACATATTGTCATTTAAACTACGTACAGCGAGCTTAGTGTTAAACGTTTATCTCGTTATTTACCAATTGATACCAAAACAAACAGGTAATCGATAAAAGACAAACAGTTTGTGCCGATAAGGTAGCAGAAAAATGGAAATAATGCTGTACCACCAGTCACTGTTTCATCATTTGATTGAACGCTAACATTTGCTCTTGAATCCAAACGGTCAAGCTGATATCGAAATGAAAAGTAACATGTAAATGTTAGTTGAAATGTTAAAAGCCTTTGATCCACATAAGCCAGGTGGTTGAATATATTAACCATAAAACCTTTATCGTTGCATTTGCCAGTGGTATGTTGGTCAAAGACAAGACTCAACTAGTGATGTATGCATATATTGATATTTTCATGTTATAAAATGTCTCGCCGGTGTCCATTACATTCACATAAGTAAAACATACTAAAAAAGTCACTGTTACTCGATTGTTAAAAATGTTTTTATATATGATCTGTGACAAACACATTTCAAAGCAAACATGCTATATGGGTCATTCCAATCTCAATTGTCACAAACGTTACCAAAATGTTACACGATCCTGCCCTTGGATTTGAATGAGCTTGAGTTATCTTCATGGGCTGCTGCATACCTGGAACATATCCAAAGCTCATTCGAATTGAAGGTCAAGAACATGTAACATATTGGTAACGTTTGTGACATTTGAGATTGGAATGACCCATATGGAAAATGTTCTATCGAATATTATTATTATTATTATTACAAAGCATTTATAAAGCGCTCTACAAAGAACACAGCGCTGATAACATATATACATGAATTTCTATCGAATAACCACCCGACTTCATGACACAAAAGACACATTAATATAATAGAGGTATTAAAACACATGTTAAACATATTTCAGCCAATCTTTCACATTGCAAAGTATAATTTCCAGGTGTACCACTTGCAGTTTGAGTTTCAAATTGAATAAAATCATACATGCAAATAAGTAATTATAAGAATTTGGGACAACATAAAGTAGCGTTGTTTAATGAACCAGTTGTCTGAATTGTCTTAAAATAAACCCCATAAAAGTACATATCTTCTTTTCTAAATCTATGAATTAAATCGAATAAAAAGCTTTTTATTTCCTGAATGAAGAGATACCAGAAGACAGTCACACACAAAATTGAACACTAAGACTAAGTACCAATCAAATATATTTTACGACAAAACACAAGTCAAGATATATACATTTCAACCCAATCACATTACATAGTACTTTATATAGATTCCAATGATGAACAGAACTCGTCTTAAACAAGCCTAGATTATAGAATCGTTTCCATTTATGGTTGACAGGCAGGTAACCTGGTTTCTATTGTAATATGTTGTATAAAACCCCCTCGGGTTATATACAAAACGACTTGCAACAGTTGTCATTGAAATTGAGCAAGCTTCGAGATATTGATGGAGACATCAATTAACCATTCAAGAGTATGTTACCACGAGTCTCCCAATTGATAGCTAGACATTTAACTCTACTTTCCTAACCATTAAACTTTAATTCTACAACATGACTTGTTACTTTCTATTTGCAATTTGTGATTAACTACTGACGACGTCTCATCAACTACTAAGGCACCCTAGAAAGACCTTGTTTGCCGTTATGATATAAATAAAATAAATTCGTTTGCAGACCTTATTTTTACTTTTTAGCAATGCGCTTACATTCAAGTATAAAATAACTTATAACTAACAAAGCGAAACAAACTTACAAGAAAATAGGGATTATGATGACTTACAAAAAGAGGAAAACCACCACAAGATAATACAGATATATTAAAATTTGCAGCTATGAAATGAATGAATATGTATATTTACGGCATATGAACAACATATATTTTTTTTCTGGCCCGACCACTTTGTTATCGTTCTGGTAATTCTTAAATTTCGTTTAATCACATAATGGATTGCATTTTGTGAAGATCAATGTCACATCCCAAGTGATTAATTTCTGAAGGGACCAAATCCAATGTTTCAAGTATTTTACAGGTTGGTTTTTTAAAGTGCACCAAATTTAATGAAATTTAACTGAAACATTAGTATATAAAATGCGCAAAGAGATAAAACATGCAACTCATGTTGTCACAGTAATTAGTTCTGAGATTTAGTCGTGTTGTGCTTAATTCGAAGAGTGCATTATACAAAGATGAATAAGATTATATCAGAGTGCTTTATACCTGTTAGATTGAGAAACATTTAGAATAATATGCTGAACATTCTAAAACAAAAGCACAGAAAACCTCAATTTTTTGATTTCTTTTAAATTGATCTTGAAAATAACCTATATAATAGTAAAATCGGAAATCGTTAAGTATTCACGAAAAGGACCGGTACAATTACAATCCTTGGAACGTCTAAAAAACGTACCTTAAGTTACTGCTTTTATAAAGTTTTTAAAAAGATGCCCCGAATTTGAAATTTAAATTTCCAGTAATTGGATAACTAGTCGAGACGATTTTTATATATAACCACTATCTCACATTACAAATCACTGTTTTGTCTTCAATCGAAATCAGACAAAGGACACGTTTTCAATACCTGTCGTGGATATTGTTTAATGTTTGTGCAGAATGAACGGCTGTGTTTGCTCCTTGTATATAAAATGGTCGTTGACAGATAGGGAGCGAAATGGAGTCCATTTGATTGAAAGCATACTGTACTGCTAGAGAGATAGCTTGCATGGCTTATTCATTTTTATATTAAGGCATCTTCGATTACAAAATCATTGCAAATTTATCTGCTTTGAATTCAACATTTGGCAGGACATCTTTCAGTTAAATCAATTAGCATGTTAGTTTGCTTATTTTTGGATCATACAATCATAATACAATTAGCCTGTTCAAGTTTCTCGTAAGTTATCTTATTAAAGGACAAAGGATTTTGTTAACTAAATCGTAAATGACAAAAGAAGTACCGAATTAATTTTACCGCACAAAAGAGGCTTGTCAATCAAAGTATAGGATAGGTAATTGTCTTCGACGAAAAGCATAACGCCTAGAGTTTTTTAGTTGTGCTTTTTATCGTGTAAACACAAAAGGATTGTGAAGGATTGCAATTTCTCAAGTGAGGATTATCTATACTTATTGACTCCAGTGAATAGAATAAATAATGGGTTAACAAAATATTTTACTACGGATTACAAAATGCATTGTTATGCACAGAACATTTGAACTAGCTAATTGTCGACAGCTAATTTATTCAAACCTTTATAATTTATTAACTGTGCTTGATGAATGTCTGCAGATATCGATTATCCAATGATTCTCCATCTGTTATAAATACAATGGACTGCTACATACAATGGAAATTCTGATATTTATAGTTACCAATATTCTCAAGATATTACCATTTAATAGAAAGAGATAATTAATGATTCAACAGGGTAATCTTTCTGTGTAAGGAAAACAATGCCTATTTATAATACAGGACTTTGAAAAACAATTATATGCACCAAACCCGTAATTGATCTGTAATTATATATTGTGTAATAAGTCAAGGAAACCTGGGAGGAGATATTGTACAGAAAACCTTGGAGAGTTAATTTTAATATTGTTAATGATCGACAAACCTTTTCCATATCTGAAAATGTGTTTGGATATCACAAAGATGCTTTAACTGGGCCTCTTATCAATTTCCTTTTTTTTAAAACAAATTCTCAACGACAAGAAGAAAAGGAAGACATGTAGCTCGATGCCGAAAAGCTGTAAATAACCTTTGCCAAGCATCGCCTTATACAGTAAATTGATCTTTCTCCTTGTTGCTTGGATTGCCCACAGTGTGCTTCTTTCCCTTCCTTGAAACAAGCTAACTGCTTCAAAGTATGAAGTGAACTGCTGTCTTGGCGACAAGTTATCAACATTACACTGTCGTGTTTACAAGTTTTGTGATTTACTGTTTATTATGTCAAATGCATTAAAATGCATTTGACATAATAAAAAAGACAATTTTATAAAGATTTAGATTATACCTGTTGAGACCCAACTACATATATGACTCCTCAAAAGGTGACATACCGTGGATCGAAAGTCGTTCTTCGAAATAACTTCTACTTAAAATTAATTTGGCTTAACGAATGTGTGAGGTTCTCATGTTGAATATAGATTCAAAACCTTCTATCCCGGGATTTCTATCCTTCAATAGTATGTTCTATGTTTGATTAATTTTGTGAGCAAGATAAACCAACAAGCATTAAGTGAAGGGATTATATTTTATCCAGTTATGATCTAAATATTAAAAATACAGTCATAGTGGTAGAACAATGGCTTTTACTTCTAATAGATTTTCAAACAAGAACTTGACTTGTATTGACACCTGTGTGAATTTACTACGTTTATGTCTACTTTTTAATATCCTGTCGCAAATACCGATTAAACACTTAATTAACTGGATGCATACAATTGAGGTAATCATCGTATGTATACTAAAACAATATTTTCAGAAATATGCTCACATTTTGTCATATTCGGACAAGCGAGCTGTTTTCAAAATTCGGACTAGCGAGCCTATTTCAGAATTCGGACTAGCGAGCCTATTTTGAAATTCGGACTAGCGAGCCTATTTTGAAATTCGGACTAGCGAGCTCTTATTTAAATTCGGACTGGCGAGCCGTTTTTAACATTCGGACTAGCGAGTTGCTTTTAAAATTCGGACTGACGAGCCTATTTTCATATTCGGACTAGCGAACCTTCGGACTAGCGAGCTGTTTTTTCGGACTAGCGAGCCTTTTTCAAGATTAAATTATCCTTATTGAATAACGTGTCGGTCTAGCGAGCCTTCGGACTAGCGAGCTTTCGGACTAGCGAGTCGTCGGACTGGCGAGCGGACCCCTCTGAATATGTGACTGGATATCACAAAGATGCCTTAATTGTGGCCTCTTATCAATTTCCTTTTTTAACAAATTCTCAACGATAAGGAAGAAAAGATAGACATGTGATCGATGCCGAAAAGCTGTAAACACCCCTTGCCAACCATCTCTCCATACAGTAATTGATATTTCTCCTAGTTGCTTGGATTGCCCATAGGGTGCTTCTTTCCCTTCCTTGAAACAGGCTAACTGCTTTAAAGTATGAAGTGAACTGCTGTCTTGGCGACAAGTTATCAACATTACACTGTCTTGTTTACAATTTTTGTGATTTGCTGTTTATTATGTAAAATGCATTTTGAACTGCTGTCTTGGCGACAAGTTATCAGCATTACACTGTCGTGTTTACAATTTTTGTGATTTGCTGTTTATGTCAAATGCATTAAAATGCATTTGACACAATAAAAAATACCATTTTATAATTTAAGGATTTAAATTATAACTTTTGAGACCAAATTACATTTATGGCCCCTCAAAAGGTGACATATCGTGGATCGAAAGTCGTTCTTTGAAAAGACCTCTATTTAAAATTAACAAATGTGTGAGGTTCTTATGTTGAACATAGATTCAAACACTTCTATCCTTCAATAGTAAACTCTATGTTTGATTAATTTTGTGAGCAAGATAAACCAACAAGCATTAAGTGAAGGGATTATATTTTACCCAGTTATGATCTAAATATTAACACTTAAGTGAATAAGGTATTTCCCACCCGTTGGTGCCCAAGGGGGGGGGGAGTCCTTCTGGTATGAATCATACGTTGAAAGTCTAATCAATAATAAAACATGTAATAAGGACCAAAATACTGAAACAATTTTGAAAATCGGATGAACCGTTTCAAAATGGCGGCAGAAAAAAAACATGTTTGTGTCCCGTCAAAAATTGTCCCGCCAAAATGTCAAAAACCGTGTTCCCGAAAGAATTTTAGCATGATATTTTGCTCAAATTTGCACATTGCAAGTACAATTACATTGCACAAATAAAATTAGAAAAAGGTTATTCGGTTTTGATTTTATTGGCAAAACAAATTTGAAAACTCCCTCGAAAAATCACTTTATGCTAATTAGCATGAAAGCGACCGGATCGATTTGAATTTTTTTGCCACTGAGGGACCCACTGCATTAAGTTTGACAATTACATGGAGCGGCGATGTGCGCGAAAACCTGTGGTAGGGCCCATAGGAACCCCCCTCCCCCTCCCTTGGTCACTTAAGTGTTAATAAAAAGCCATAGTGGTAGAATAAGGGCTTTTACTTCTAATACATTTTCAAACAAGAACTTGACTTGTACTACACCTGTTTGAATTTACTACGTTTATGGCTACTTTGTAATATCCTGTCACAAATAACGATTCATACTTAATTAACTGGATGCATAAAATTGGGGTAATCATCGTTATACTAAAACAATATTTTCAAAATAAACTACAGCCGCGCCAGTTTTAAAACCGAGTAAATATAATTATCATACACTCTTAAAAAAAGGATCAAATTGATCCGATAAAGTATCAAATATGAGCTTACCCTTTTCCGGATCAATTTTGATCAATATTCTCCTCAAATTTGATCCTTTTCGGATCAAACACACTCTTTTTTGATCCCAAAAGGATAAAATTTGAGGAGAATTTGGATCAAAATTGATCCGGAAAAGGGTAAGCTCATATTTGATACTTTATCGGATCAATTTGATCCTTTCTTTTTAAGAGTGTACGTTTGTAATAAATGGACATCCTTTTTGTTCATCTTGTTTAGATTGTGTCTGTATAATGGCATCATGATTTATATTATAAGAGTAAGAATGAAGGATCACCTGTCATCCTATGTGAGTATCATTACATTAAAACATTACAAAGTGTAGTGCTGGAATATTGGATTTTGATATATACTTTTTTAATCCTTTCGGAAAACATTAGGTCATATTACACTAACATACGAGCTCAATTTTGTCAATAGAAGTATTTGTATTAAAGTCATTTTCTTGAGTGCAATATAAAACCGAAAATCTAGAGGCAAATTCATGGGTAGACAACTAATTCCGTCAAATACGATTGCAGGATTGTATCTTTTCTCAACAACTTCGCAATTCTACCAATAGATACCATATTGCACCTTATGATTCCTTCTTCAATAAAGGAAAAAGAATTATATACACGACTAGATAACTATTTTTTTTTCAAAAATTTGGATGACTAAGACATTTTGAAACTCAACATGAAATCAAAATATCCTATTAAAACGTGTAAAACTTTACTCTTTGAACACTGGCGACCGCATTTGGTACCAAAAACCCATTAAGTTATGGTTTCAGGGTTCAAAGGTTTAAGCTTACAAATTGCTTTTTTGCTTTATTAATACTAAAGTCACTTATTATAATGTGTCTCATTTTGTTGGTCTGATGTTGTTCTATCAATCGTTATTATATTGTATTTTATTTTTGCCCTACATAGGTCTGATGTTTGGCCACGACCCCTGCTTGCTTTATTGTATGTTGTTAATTACAAATTAATTACGAAAAAAGGTAACTATTGACAAAACACAAATTTTTAATCACAAAATAAGTGCACATTTTGACGCATCTGTCTAAAGGTTTTATACCATATTCACCATAATTTTAAGTTATTTTCCAATGTTTGTCTATTCTACACAATTACTGTTAGTTCAGTGTTTTCAAAATGAAAAAAAAAAGCAAAAAAAGCAAAGAAAGACAATTCCGTTATCACTGAATCCGTTCTAGTTCAAAGTGAATCCGTTCTCAACGTGGTGTAAGTATTGTTTTCAGATGTGTAAAAGTACACTAAGATGTTTAATCATGTAAGATAAAAGCTCAGTGTTTTGAAGAAAAACAGTAACTGATGGATGATCATAATTGATCTTTGCGAAATCGAGAGAAAGATACTTAATGTACGTTTTCTGTCAATGAACATCTCAATGCACGTGCTTACCAATGCGGGAAAATAAGGTAGTGTAAAAGATTTTGAAGCAAAACCATTACGCGTAGAGTAAAATCATTGACATGTTTCACGTAAAGGGCAATAGACCTTAATTTTACAATAATTAAGGTCTATTGCACTTTTTGTTGTATAATGTAATAGAGTGTTTTCCTAATGAAGAAATGTTTGTTGTTACATCTTGCATACTTACGATGAAACAATCATCTTTTCTTTAGCAGACTTATGCAATTCTCCATCTCTTCATTATTGTTATTGACAGTTTTTTGGCACATGGAATATTAGATGTAACAATTATCCGTATTTAAATTATTTACACTTATACACTAATGCATTTTCGGATTAGAACAGAGATTAAATGATGAAAAAGCATTCTATCATTCTTATTGAATAACAGCTATTTTTTTCACAGAAACTCTAAACAAGTAGTTTGTGGTGGAAAAGAAATTTGAGGCTACCGATGTTAAATCTCTATGGTGATTCGTTACACAATTAATTTGTTTTTGTCACAAACCAATCACCATCTTTGTTACAAAGCTATCAGTGATCTGAGGGAGGATTTTAAAAACGACCATCATATCAGTCATTAGACTCATAGATCATTTTACCACTTGTACGGTTTTTTTTTTGTGCTTGAGTTGAATAATATATTTGCCTGGTTTATTATTTTGATATCAGTTCACGACATTGTACTTCGAGCCTTAAATTAGCATACCCAAGACTGAAGATTGTGTCATACACTTCATGTTTTGTTTATCTGTGTTCAACTTATTTTTGTCTGCAATTCATACGAAACTACAATACTATAGTATAGTAATACCTTATTATTATTATTATTTAAAAAGGTACTCACGGTTGGTTCGAAAAGTAACGCCAGTGGAATGCACATAAGCATGAGTACTGCAAATACAGCAAAGGCTACCGTGTAGTCTGTGTGCTGGACCTCGATCCCGTGTCGCTCTATGGTGACTTCGGTTGTTGAAAGGTACGTGCCCATAGCCAATGTCCTGAAAAAGATTTGCGACATTAAAAGTCGGGAAAGTACAACACACACATTAGCACCAACATATTTGATAAAGCATAAGGCTTAGAGAGAGAGACATTCGCTCGCGATATTCGCATTGACTTTATCTCTTTAATTTAGATGGAGGGAAAACATAGCTTACCATGCTTGTTGTATATTTGTTAAATCGATGTTAGCATTAGTTAAATCGATGATTACATCGATTTAACAAATATCCAAGCATTCTAAGTGCCGTTCATTCTTAACTCTTTCAAGGCTAAAACTATTTGACCAGCATACCTACAAGTCACCCCTTTTTGTTTGTGGGGGAATATTTCAATCAATGTCTAAAATTGATAATTTCTGGAGTTGAAGAGCACTAATTACTTTATTTTTACAACCTATTCATTCACTCAATTGATTATTGATTAATCCAATAATTGCCCATTGTAATGATTTGTCTAATCTTTTGAGGTTTTATACAAGACAATAGAATGGTATTTTACAACTTCCTGATCTGTATTGATCTGAATAGGAGACTGTCTCATAATTGTTTTAGTTTGTAAACAAAACCACCTAGTTGTATAGGCTTCAATTGGGCACGACACCGTGCCAGCCGCCTGCAGAGAGAATAAGTCAGGGTGAATATCGCGAGTGAATGTCTCTCGGTCGATCGAATGACTTTGGACGTAAATCCTAACTTCTGCTTCAAATTACGGAATGATCAAAGTTTATCTGAGAGGTCATTTATAGTTATACATTTGAAACAGATTGACAAAGAAAACACGGTATTTCAGTTTCAGTTAGTAATTGACATTAACATGTATTTAAATAAGTTGGCACGATTCCAATAGAAGCAATGCATTTTTGGTTAATTTGGTTATTGCCTTTTGTTTGTTCAATACATCCTCTTTAGCGCATTAAATCTGACACACTTTCTATCATTTAATCAAGTACCAATCGATGATAAGTATGAATCTGTCTTAAATTCATCCAAAACAATATCCAATTTTCAATGGGTTTTGTTTTGTTTAAAGGTGGTGTACCGTTATATACTGCACGTATGAAATTATTTAGTAGCAAGATCAACTTTATCTATTGTTGCGTTTACACTGTGACGTAGGGTACGACAGACGGTAACGAACTTGCCACTAAAAACTGGCAACCGAAAACGACTGATAGTAACGAGAGTGAGCGTGGCTAGCGGATTGTGTGAGCGTTAACTGACTTTAACTAACGATGATGGGCGGATAATTCAAAACTGCTTGTCGTTACCCAACGCACATTAAGTAGCTATCATTTTGTTGATTCATGGTCGAGCGGAATAGTAAACGTTTATGTTATGGTAAAGTGGCTTAAAAAAAAAGAATAGAGCACACAAAGGCATACTCTTGATACAACAATGAAAAGGAATTACAATTTTTCAAATTTGTAAATTTTACAAATCTGTGGACACATTCGATTCGAAATGATCAGAAATCTTATAATTTTATTTTAGCAGAGACTTCTCTGAATTTTAGATAATTTAACTTGTTAATTGAAGTATACGTATAAAAGTGTAAGTAATTTCTTTAGAGCATATAAATGAATCCGTTTTTGTTTTGCTATTCTAACGCGGTTCTATCAATAACATAGAACACATATTTGAAGCTTAGACCATCTAAATGATTTTTAAAGGATTGTTTTATCACACAATGAATATTATTATTCCGTCTGTGATTGTTTTCCTGGTATTCAGATAGACATGAAGCAAAACAAAAAATAACCCAGGCCAATTTGTATTTGTTGTGATTAAATTATCTTCTTTTATATTAGATACTTGTTTAACATTCTCTCCAGGCATAAACATCTAGGTAAAAAACTCGTAGGAACTTGTTTTAAATGAAAATATTAGTTGCACCTAATATACCTTGAATGTAACAAGACTACTTACGTGTCACCTTTAACATGACATTTTTGCTACAATCGTAAGTAATCAAATAAGTGTCACACACATATTCAGCCCTAAGGCAGATATCAATAAGTTGATATTGTGTGTCATATCTGGTATTGGGATATGTTCAGCCTTAAAACAAATGGAAATACATGGCTTTATATAACCAATTTTGTGTTGTTGAAGTCAGAGGAGAGGACATTGTTGATGAGGCCTAGCAATAGGTAAAAATTGTGTTTCTTTTTAACATATTTTAGCTCTATTTTAAGTATGCAAGTATCTTTTCAACAAATCATATTATATCTGACATTCAAATAATGCTTGAATAACAAAGTTTATTATATCATTAGCATGATTAGTAGACATATTATCTCAAACAAAGATTTCAGAAGAATTATATTCACGCGTTGATATTCTGTGATATCTAGATTATGGTCAGTCTCTGAACAAAGGGCAACACATGGCTTTAAAGTAACAATTTAGCGGTTGTTGGAAGTCAAAAGAGAGGACATCGGAAATGGAACAATTTTGTTTCTTTTTAACATATTTTAGAAAATTTAATGATGAAAATCTCGTTTTTTTTAAAGTTTCTGCATCAATGTTATTTTGAAAGTATTTTTTTCTTTCAGAAATGTAAATTAAGCCTAACATTTTAATAATGCTCTTATAAAAAGCAATTAGCATGATTAGTAGACAAATTATCTAAAAAGGTTTCTGAAGTATTGTGTTATCACGCTTAATCTTACAATTAATTGATTGATGTCACTCTCATTTTTTATTCCCGGTGTTCTAGAGTTAGGGTGAAAACATTGTTCTTTTGAGCTACCAAATATGTGATGACTCAACCCGAAATGGGAGACTTTGCAGATGATATCAATGTTGAGTTTATCATTGAATCTGTTACTGCATTTTCTAAGCTTTAAAATGACACCTTATTTGTCGAAATTGATCAAGGTGATCAAATTTTACAACAGAAAATCTTTTGGAAATTCTTCTTTATTTTTTGCTACCTATTTTCACCAGTATCTTGAAAAGTGTTCTGTCGCAAAGTCCCCCTTTTCGGGGTGAGTCATCATATATTTGGTGCAACAAGTCTTTGTTATTTTATAATCTGATATATAGTTCCAATCATTTTCTATTAATAACGGAGGCTTGGTGATGAAAAATCAATACTACCACATTGAGGAGTATTGTGAAAATATTTGGTGATTTACAACACCAATTATCCGTTATTGATTAGAAGATGCATTGGAATTATATTACTAGATTATAAGATAACAAAGACTTGTTACACCAAATATTTGGTAGCTCAAAAAGAACTATAATTTGACCCATAGGTCTGATAAATAGTTCCAATGTATTTTCTATTAATAACGGAGGCTTGCTGATGAAAATCAATACACCACAAAATTTTCTTTGATGTCAAGTGTTTGGTGATTTTCAACACTAAGCATCCGTTATTGGTTAGAAGATGCATTGGAATTAATGTAATAACAAATACTTGTTGCACCAAATGTTTGATAGCTCAAAAGAACTATGTTTTTACCCATAGGCATGAAGTATCTTTTAAACAAAACATAACCCATTCCATTATTAGTTTGTCGTGAT
>JXSR01S020224.1:130033-140809 GCA_000969725.1 Ophiothrix spiculata | reverse complement strand
AATTTGTGTGTCATATCTTCTTAAAAATCCATTGAAGTGTCATAAATCTGATTTGATTTCAAAGGCTGGTTATTGCTTATCAAATTCAAGTTGGAATTAACCCGAATAAAGTTGATCATTAACGCTAATAACAAGTTAAAGTCTATAAACTAATTTAGCCAGATATCAAAATGGGCATAAATGCGGTTGGTGTGGATGAAATATGTTCATTGTGCATCAAATCTTATCATAACTTTTCAATAATTGTATGAAATGTTATAATATTGGTATGATTTTGAAGATACTGTATTAGTCTATAAAATCAATTAAAAATAATAGCCAAATAAAGGTGTTCATTATCTCTAGTCAACCATTACAAGAAGGGAGTTAGGTATGGATGAAGTGAGTGAGTTGTAACGCAAATGGGCCCGACCTCGAAAAATATGACCATAACGTTGCGGCAAAGGCAATTCCGAGGTACGGCTATAAAAGTTGAACATGACCAAAAAAATCGTGAGGTCGATTTTGAGATCTAGAAAAAAATTCCTTAAAGAATACATTGTCAACAAATCAGTTAGTTAAGTATTGAAAGATATTATAAATAAATAAATAAATGTCGCTGCTTATACAGCGCTTTTCCATAAATGATCAAAGCGCTTTACATTTATTCCGTTACCACTAGAATACAACCAGCTGCTTATTCAAGCGCTCAATGCCAGGATTCTTAGTAACTCCCCATATAACGCTTGGGTCGACGAGGCAAGTGTGATACAGTGATTTGCCCAGGTTCACAACACGTTGGCACCAACGGGCTCGAACTCACAACCTCACGTTTATGAGTCCTGCCGATTTCCGCTAGACCACATGTGCCCACATGTTATACAAATATATACCGACTTGAAGATCTCTGGTTAAAACTATGAACCTGAAATTGCTATTTTACTGAGGGGCGCAAAAGAAGTACTCCTAAAATGCTATCTTTCACAGACTATTATTCTTAACATTATAAAAGGCACACTTTGTGATACAGATCGAAAATGTACCGTTAAAAGTAATCTCCAAAATGCAGATAAAAAAAAATCCTTTTTTAATAAAAATTAAATTAAAAAAAAAAAAGGGGGGGGGGGGAAATCTCATAATCATGTAGCGATTACATATTTCAATAGTAAAGGCAAAATAAGAAGAAATACATCAAACGTCTGTGAACATTTTTTGTTCATATAAAAGAATATTTTTCTCTGTTAGCAAGAAAAAGAAAGAAAGAAGGAAAAGCAACTTTAACACAGAATACCGAATAAACAAAATCTTAAACATCAAACATCTCTTCGAGTCTTATTCAATTATTTCTAATCTAAGGTGTTCTATAACTCAGACGCGGCGTGTAAAGAGAGATATGATTGGCTTAGTTGCATCTAAATCCATAAGCTTTCAATTAAGCTGGAAATATCCATCGATCAAATTACAATATCCTGCTAAAACACAAAATACAGACAAGATTAAAAGACAAAGACCGACATATTCATCACCGCAGAGAAAATTAGCTCTTCTTAACTTAATCAGGCTGCGATATATTGATCCAATCTGCGAGTGTTAAAAACAAACATCCTTGATATAACAGAATGTCACTGCACATTTAGTTAATCTAACTGAATTCAATTTAAGTTTAATTGGTTATGGCAGATAACAGATAATGTAGTTTGAAAATGGCATCAGAATTCGAATTTGGTTAAGTGTTTACAACCAAAAACCTTGGATCTTCCAATTTACATTTGATTTGTAAAAGGTTATTGAGTCGAGAGTCCGCAGAGACGATTTCCATGGTTAAACTTACAAGTATGACAAAGCCTTAATGCAGTACGTCTGTCACCTCTGAATGGAAACGTATATTGTGCAGAACTTCCCATTTTGCGGGATGCTGTAAAGGAAAAGGTCAAGCTTGCACATTCTTTCTTAAATTCCTGTTTTATTTTGAGGAAATGGCAAAAGTATGAACAACAGTGTGAAATTACATACGCGATTTTTGTAGTACAACTTGAACAGAATTTGCAGAATAGTTTTGTGTGCTACTAGACGTTTTCAATGGTATTGTAAATTTAGAATTCAGATGTATTAGATATCAACATCGCTTGTCAACAAAAGTCTGACAAAATTATCCATTAATAACTGTGTTGATTTGAATTTGTGTCTGTTTTTTGAAAAGTAGATATATACTCGTATATAGTTAAACAAACAACTTTATTTTTTTACAATAATCAGTATATGAATTAATCCGGTTTTATTAATGAATGGAGATGTACAGTAAACATTTTGATCGTTTGTGTGCTTTGAATCCGTTAATATGTGAGGAACTATCATAACTGTTGCTGGGAGGGGTGTGTAGGGTGGGAGTGGGAATTTGTGTTTAGGAAGAGATGTTGGGGTGGTTGCACTATGTTGCATTATATCGCAAACGAGACTGATCTAACACATCTAGACAACCTCTTTAAAAATACCGGGGATTTATAGTGCCTCCCAGATTTTTAATTCCACGCCGCCTCTGCACACTTTACATGTGTTCGCTGACCACTCACAAGGGTTAGCAGTGAGACATTTTCCCCAAGACCGAGAAATAAACTGTATGGTAATGAGTTAGTCACTGCTTTACAAGAGCCAATCACAAGCCCTACTTGAAAGTTAACCAAGCAGAAAATATTGTTAACAAGAAAATTTGACCCTTGATCAAGCATATCTATATTTAGGATAGGCCTACAAGAATCAATATATCTCTATCCGCTACACTGAATTCGCATAAAGACTGGTCAGACATAACAACAGCACCAATGTGTGTCTCGCGTGTAGTAAGTATGATAATTAGCCCAACACGTGCGATCTGGACCCAAACAAATGATAATGTCCTGAGTGGTTCCACTGTTCGTATGTATTAACTGTATTAACAGAATAGGCGTACGTAAACATACAAATCAGACTGATTTTTCTCGGTTGGAAAACGAAAATAACGACAGGGGTCCAGTCCTGGCTTATGATCACAATATTCAGCATAACAGGCCGGCATGTTTTCCCTTATTTTTTTTTAAACAAAAGTTATGGTATAAAATCGGAGTCGGACTTTTTTCTCCATTGACTTCAATGCATTTTTACAATGTAAATTGCACTTCAAAAGCCCAATTTGGCAACCGATATGTAAACCAAAGGAAACATTCGTCCAAAAATGGTCATTTTTGAAAAATGCAACCGTTATGTAAACCATTTTTCAAATTTTTGAGGTGCCTTTGGTAAACCTGGGAGGTTAAAAATGCAACCGTTCTCAGCCGCGCGTCCGTACACCCACCTTTCCACTAAGTACCCCCCCCCCCCACCCCGGGCTTAACGTCTGGCAAAAATGGTCACACCGTTTGTTACTAATAAGCAGCGTTAGAAATTCTGGTTGTCCGGGACAACCAAATCATACGCCGGACAACCTAAATTAATTCTGTGGTTGTCGGACAACCATAATTTTTCAAAGTCAAATGAACATACTTCTTAGCATGTTTAATTCAAAATTGGAACCTTCGATAAAATTGTAAAATTTTTGGCCAAAACGATACTCCGTGTCGCTCTGTTTAATTCTGGTAGTTACGCTTGCGCAATGCATGAGGTCTTTGGATCGGTGTATTGTGCATAGTAATTACCTATCGCGCTGTGCCGTATGTTATGCGATACTGGCGATAGAAATTATTAATGAGGACTTCATTCGATGTTGCTATTGTTTTGAACATGTAATGCAATTCCTAATTTCAAGTCATTGTGAAGAATCAACTCAATTGATTTTGATGTATTTGGTATCAAATTAATCCTTGATTAGTATAGTAACTTGGCTTGGTCATAGATTGTACTAATGATAAAATAATTAAAAAAAAACGTACCTAGAACGACTATGCAGTTACGATATTCATCTGCAAAAACCTTTTTAGCATTGAAAATCATGTGAAATAGATGCAAATTTAATCAGTTTTTACTCAAAAAAAAAACTAGTCACAAATTAAGTTGAAACATTCCGTGAAAGTACAGATAGTCAAGTGATAATTTATCAAATTTAAAACGGTTTGCTATCGGTTAATTCTTAGCGCTTCCCTTTCTACCACATGAAATCTCACGGTAAAAGATATGAATCAGAAGTGGGCGGAGCTTACAGTTAACTCCTTGAATCGATATCGTGACGTCAAAATGGAAACATTTCTAAAGCTATGGCTGCTTTCAAGAGACTTTCGTCACACGTGGTGATTCCTTATAGTACAAAGGAGTACATTTATCGGTTATCAGGTGTTTCTAAGGCTTGTGCACTGTGGCCCAAGTAAGCTCCATTCTACACCAAGCATCATTTCAGGTTCTGCGGCAACCACTAGGGGCGCTGAACCTTGATCAGCCCATATTCGCACCATCGCTGCCCGGATCAGCTCCCCGAGTTTCGTACGGATTTCCACAAGACAATAAGAATTGTCTTTCTTGACCTAGTCAGTGTTACTGCCCATATATCTGTACAATAATACAAACACAAGGGAATCACCAGGAGATATGGAACCATGCTTTGATATATTTTTGCTGTGCAAAATTTTCGCCTATGGCAAGCACTCGCGCCTTCGGCGCTCGTTTGGTCCGCGTGGACATTACTGAGGGTCTTTAACAAAGACTATTCTTGACCACGTGAATTTCAAGCACACTCAACTTTAGCACCAGCCGGGTTCGAACTCGGGGACTTCTGCAACGCAACCGAGCGCCTTACCGATTGAGCTAACTTGACTGCCTTTTCAATCCTTTGGGCTGAATTTTGATTGTACGAATCTTAGATATCTTTTAGGTGGACATTTTTTTCAATAGGATTCATTTTGTGCCATGGCGTACAAGGCATGTTTTCCTTCTGTCTAAAATTATTTATGAAATTATACAGTGGCGTAGCCAGGTCTTTCTCCAAGGGTGGGCAAACCACCCAAGATTTCTCCAATGAATTTTATCGAGCGAATTTACAGGGGTTCCAAGGGGCCGACTAGGCCGAATTTTCAAGAAAAACCGCCAAATATTGTGCTTTATGAAGTTTTCAACATAATTTTTAGCGATTTTCAGCTCTAATTGTCGTAATTTTATGGGGAAAAGGCAGTCCCTGCCCCCTTTATTTTTTCCCAGGTCTTCAAAGTCTCCGAGGTGGGCATTTTGCCCACCTTGCCCACCCCTGGCTACGCCATTGACATTGAAATAGAATATGTACTATGTACTATATTAAGCCATTTGTTCGGCTGCGTTTGTAAATGTTATAATGCTTGGTATTTCTCTGAAAATTGGGGAAAACATCTGAATCCTCAATTCTTTGCAGATTGTTGGCATTTCATTACAATGGCAGTTAGTAGACGTATTTTGTCGCACTAATACGTGTGCTACGTCGACCGGGTATGGTTAGCCTTGATTCAAGGCTGACAGGTCTGGGGATGGTAAAAAAATATGGCCTTTTTTATCCATTCTTTTCGTTTTCTACTTTATAGGTCTAGAGGTAATAAAAATATGACCATTTTTTTTTTCTTTTTCCCTCTTTTTTTTTCTACTTTTTTATCCTTCTTTCCTAATTTAAAAAAAAAACCACCTTTGCAAGGAACACTTTAAAACACTGAATTTATAATAACACTAGTCCAGTAAGTACAGCTAAATAAATCTCAAACATTCATGACCAAACCCCTCTGGAAACATGACAACCCCCCCCTCCAAGCCATAATAATATTGGGTTTTAAAACTACCCTGATATCATTTCTTTCTCTATTATAACTGCATATATTGAAATTCCCTTATATTATATACTAGTATTCCAACTCTTTCTGAGTTGCTAAGTGGAAAAATCATAGGGAGGATAAGATAAAATATAGAAGAGCCAGGAAATAATATAAAACAAGATTTCTAATAGTGGCTAATCTTGAATGGTATCAGGGTAATTTTAAACACAATATGGTATAAAATTATGGCTTGAATGTAGGATGAAAACTGCTGGTCATTTTAAAAGTAGATACTATATATAATAAATTCGAAAAGAAATTTTTGATAATAGAAAAGAGAAAGAAGAAGAAAGAAAATATTTTACCGTCTCCGGCCAAGTCAGCCTCGAGTCGAGGCTAGGGTATGGTCACCTGCCCGACTAGATCAATGAATTAAAATGTCAAACCAAAGACGAAAACGACTCCTTTTTGTATATTTAATGTAAAAAAGCCTCTAAATTATGTAGTTATTTGAAATTCCCTTAGTATTCAAATACTATATGGTTTGAGGTGAAGTAGTGATATCTGTCTTTCCCGAGGTACTGGCTATGTGACTTTTATCTTGAGGCCGCACGCCGAGAGATAATAATCTCATACCCAGTACTGAGGGATAGATAGATTGCATAACGATAAAACCATTTAGTATTTGTTTATTACATCGCACTGTGACTCTACGGATAAGATTGTAGGGAAAGTGGTAAAAACTACCAACCGGGAAGTTGTTCGTGGCCGGCAAATGAATGATCATGATTTCATCATAAATGAGGTGTAATTAAAGCGGATACATTTTACTGTTAAACCAAATGATGACTTCTTTCTGTGGGTTTGTTTGTGATTTTTGATGTTGATTATGCTATGTTAAGATGCTAAATATTACATGTTAAAAGGTGTGTGTTCCGATTACCTTCACTCACAAAATTAAATTAGAGATTTTGATACCACATGAAAGCGTATATTTTTCTCATAACATTTTCGCTCCCATACTGTATAATGTTCTATTGAAGAGACATTGCATGAAATGCTTGTTGTTAACAAGAAATAAATATCCTATATGTTTCTATAGGCCACGCTCAGACACATTTTTGTCTTTAGTATTAATTTAGCTCAAGGTATGCGAATGGAACTTTACAATAATTGTTTTAAGTATGTGATGACCCTTCGTTCAAATACTAAGTATGATAAAAGTATATGTTAAATCACAGATCTTTAAAAACGGGGATTGCGAATTCTGTACAAATACAAAAGAAAATCGATATAATCTCAATTCTATGTGTGAGTTGAAACCATTATTTGGATCATTATGTTTGAATAGCGCGGGGTTTTTTCTTTGCGAAAATTGTATAAGGAATGTTAGTTATATCAAACGTATATTTGCAATACCGATGAGTCAAGAGGCTACGCACAGGTGACTTGAAAGTGTACACTCTAGTGACGCGGTTGGTCAATGAACTTTTTGGAAAGCCTACTGAATAGATTGTGGAGTATAACATAACAGAAGACTACACGTAATTGCCTGAAGGATTGTCTCGGCACCAACACAAACTTTGCTTCAAACAAATGCAGCCGATCACCATCCCCGTTTTTAAAGATCTGTGGTTAAATGTGTCACCAAATTGGAATAACATACCTCTTACTGTGGTAGTTCTGTTAGGAAAAAAATGGGATCTGTTTATATGAAACCTACTTTCACACAATGAGCTGGACGTTGCAAGTAAAGATTATGAATAACGGGCTCCAAAATTAAAAAAAAAATGATGACGATCAGTTTTCGGTTTTTGTCATGTAATACGCATCTATGTTCTCCTAATTATGTTTATAGTTTGGAAAGCTAATAATTTTGGGAAGAGTATCTTATTAACCAGATCTTACGATCACACTCTTAAGTAATCGAATTTTGGCTAATCGTCAATCCGTCGGCTGCCTTGGATGATGCAAATTTCGTGGGAATAATATGGGAAACGCTATTTAAAGTGCAGGTTCACAATGGTTTTCTAGTGTTTAATAGAACATTCACCTTTCCGAACGTTCAACCTTGTATTCTGTGTTTGAAATCAATTCGTAAATTAGAAGTGACTATTACATGAGATCAGCAGTCAAGCTTCCTTATCTCAATCCCTAACATCATTACGTTAATTCATCCAAACGTAATTACACACACTTACTGTTAAAGGGGCATTGGACAAATTCAGCATCATCCCCAAACTTTTTCCCAAGCATTTTGAGATTTTTGCATCATTTGATGTATTAGCGATAATAATGACAGCATGGAAAATTTTCATTGTTAAATTCAACCCCTATTTTTGTTTTAATTATCGTTGTCGACGACGATAAATACTGCCCTCTATAGTTGAATTTTTAAAATTGCCATTTCAGGAGATCTAATGCAAACTTCAAAGTTCTTTTGACTTGTTTGCAATCTATGATGTGAAAAGAATGTTTTACAAACAAATCCTTGGCTCTTTTTTGATATAGCATCAATAAAATACGTTTAGAGAATAGCCTCATACCCAAGATCAAGAAACAATATAAAATTCAATTGTTTGACTTGTCTGAAGGTTGTTACCAATAGCTGATAATTGTCCGTTATTTTCTAACGTATGAAGTGCAAATCATCTATAAATAAAATTTCAAAATTTTGTCCAATGCCCGCCCCTTTAATGTTCAATGTTGTTCATTTCAAGTGGGTGCATTATAGTTCCAACAAAAACTTTCCTTGTAGAATAATATATCATTAAGTAGCCATCGCTATCAATCACTTTCTTTTAAAAAGAGACATATTATTAGCATGATTAGAGAACTGAATTGATATCATATAAAAAGTACCTTTTATTCATTGAAATAACACTATCGCGTAGGTTTAAAATGACTTAGTAAAATGTTGAATTGCTTCTCAAATGTGGAAGTGGTCGTTCGTTGCTACTGCGGTTTAGGGAGTTATTAGACTACTCATTGCGGCTACATTTATAAATGTTGGCCACCTTAATAATAGTAATTTATGTTTTCTCTTTTCGTGACAATGTTTACGACAGGCAGAACATTTGAAATATGATAGTACAAGTGTAAACCTAGAGGTATACTGGTAAAATTGAATTTAAGAAACTAGTGCAAGTGCCCTTTGGATTGTTGCTACCGGTCATTTAATTGTATAATATCTTCTACAAAAAATGAAAACGAAATTCGTTGTTGTATGAAACCAAGCTATGATTTACCTATAGAGACTAGATTAAATTCCACTTGGAATTAAAATCTTACGATCATGCTCTTGTAAACTTGAAATGTATCAAAGTTAAGAAAGTAAAACAAAAAGAGAAAAACATAAATTAGTTAAGGTATTAACATTTAGAACTGTACGGTTAATTTTTGACCTCCTGTATATTCAAAGAGAAATAATTCAATAAAAATATTTTATATGTTCATTACATGCATTTCCCCCACTATTCCATAAATCCAGGAATAACTACTAACTGATAGGTATCACTATAAATGTTTATAAAGGTTCTGCTGTGTATCAACATTTGTATGCTACTAAACATACCTTTGAAAACGAGGATGTTATAGTATTGTACAGAGAACACAAGTGGTTCGAGCGCGGTGTCAAAGAGGCCATTTATGTGAATTTTGAAAAACCATCACTTAATAAAGGAGGAGGACTTCGCCACAATCTAGCGGGGGCCTACAATTCTGTCTACGACAAGATACCAAAGAGACTAACAAGTTCCGTTTCCTGTGACGTCAGCACCGTGTCACAGGTCACTGCACAGAATAGCCACCAGATGATCAGTGGGCTTAAGGATGTGTCTCGGATGAGACATGAAACGTCGCCTCTCAATTAAATGTAAGTCCAGATGACTAGATTTAATTCTATTACTTGATATCACTATAAACATATGTGTCGATAAATGTTCAAAAAATGCATAGTTAAACAAGTGTCGGGAAAGATCCAAGAAAGTCCCTTTAAATGCAATCACACAGATAATCTGATGAATGCATGATTGCACTTCACTACAGTTGATGAAATATTTTCTGATTTGCTTTAAACTCTCCGCCTCATTGAATTTAATCACCTAATAAAGAATGGCATGTACGTACATATCAGATATTTAATTGTAATGAGATGTTTTGCCTTTAATGTTATATGTCTCTCAATATCTTAGTAACTGCGTGGTTAATATTGACTAATTTTCCCTTTCTTTTTTTTTCTAGCTTCAAATAATATAAAGTACATTGTCTTGAACATTAAGAATAAAATAACTTAGATGTTAAGGATCTGGTTGTGATAACGACAGTATCGTATAAAGTATGTTCATAAAATGTTATATATATTAAAGTCAATATATGTTTCAAACTGAAGAGGTATCGTAATATTAGGGTTCATCTTAATATAGAAACATATAGAGACATCAAATATTACTTAAAATCACAATTTAAATAATAATAATAATAATGTGAGATTTTTGAGCGCTTATAACAAAGAAGCCGCTGAGCGCTGTACATACTTGTAAACGAAACCTAAGAAATATACAATTTTTATACATACAATTGTTACAAACAGCTACAGAATCACATTCATAGGAGAAATTTTTGGAAAGTTATATAGGTAATTTCTCATGCAGTCACTGAAAATAGTCTTCAAAAAGCAGAGTCTTGAGAGTACGCTTGAACTGACTAGTAGTCATTATTGGAGCAGCGTTCCTGATTTTTGCAGGCAGATTGTTCCAGAGTTTTGGTCCAGAAACTGCGAATGATCTTTGTCCATAGAAATTTGTTCTTGGACATATTTGCTTTCATAACGCCTTAATATCTCCTTGGATCATGAAAGTAAGATGATTGAAAAAGCCAAGCCAATTGTTATTCCGTAAGAAAAAATTCTGATAAGGTTGACTATGCATACACGGTAAACGTCAAACATTTCAATGATGATGGTAAAACAGCTAATATTAAAGCCTACGGTCAACTCTCACGAAATTGTCAGTGCTCTATGTCACTCTCAATAGCCAGTTTAATCCAAGTCTGGACAGTGAATACC